>QNGE01000184.1:227774-238134 GCA_008508345.1 Paragonimus westermani
TTTTCGAAAGAGGCTGGCTGCAAAGTCTATCTGAATGCGAAGGCTGCGATCAAATGTGAGTGATGGTCAACTTGAAAATAAACAAAATCCCCGACTACTCAACAGTAACGACTCATTCGTCCACACTCGTAAGAATGGCACTGCTGCTTCTAAATGCCACAGTATGGTAGGTACTTCTGAGTCACGCGTTTTCCTTACTGCTGTTATTGTCTGTACGGCTTACTGTTGATTGCACCGGAATAGGTACACAAAAGTCCCCCTCGTTAACAATCAGACAAAACTGTCAGACCGATCAAAGCACCTATGCAACCCACGAAATCATAGGGTAAACCTGTGATTGATATTATCGGACCATTTGCGAGTGTACCACAGCCTAAAATGAGGATACTAGTGGCCACGTTTTTTTAAGCTGGAGAGCTACAGGCTCTCCACTGTGGTAAGACAATTACAGTGGTAGGTGTGGTATGAATCCAGCACCTTCCTGCTCTATTTGGCTTGCCTGAAGAAATAGTCTCTGATAATGGATCTTAATTTCTGCTAACGAATGATGCTCGACATTCGAAAATCGTGCTAAGCAATGTAGCCGTCACTTGCCCAGTTGACAACTTTTACCGAACCTTAAAGGAACCTATCCAAACGAATGTGTGTGGAGTTGAACATTAGCAGAAAGCTGTGATTTCTGTTTTGTCAGTATGATGGTTTACACTATATACAACCGCTGGAGAAATACCTTGTCATGTGATGTTTGAGAAGAGAATATGGGCACTGTTCATTATCCCTCAAATCCAACGAGAAGGAGCAAAAGTTAATGAGGAAAAGCGGACGCCCCATTGGACCAAATACAGACAACCAAGCTGACATTGCGCTTCTGGAAAGTTTTTTCGTGTGCAGATACAGAGAGATGATATTGTATTGATCTCTCAGCTGAAAGTTGAAGCAGTTTTTTCACCAGATACTTGCCGGATGCAGGGTGGAACGAAGACGAGTGTAAAGTTTCCATGCACAACCCTTTCTGGCAGCAGCCCACCTTCGCCCACGCCAGTACGATATGAACATCGGAGAGAATTCGCAAAGGTCACCATCACAAACGTAAGTCGATCAGGATGAAAGTGCCGTATTGTGTAGCACAACGTCACATCTAGCTTGGAGAGGAAGGAGAGGTGAGGCTGCGTCCTTTCTGGACCGTGCTGATGTGTTTCCGCCTTGCTATTGATTGGTTGGCCAACTGACTTGTCGGTCTCAGACAAGTGGATGTATCTGTGTTAACTTCGATTTGATCTTTTCTACTAGATGTCCTAGTTTTCAGGCCTGAGTGTTGTTTTGAGTCACAAGACTTCGGTCCTTCCAGGTTCAAACGTATCAAACAATTCAAAGCGGAGCAACCGGACAAAAGACAACTACGTTCGTAAGTTTGTGCATCACACTGCTAATTACGCGCTAGTGTTTAGACATTGAGAAGCGTACCCGCGAGCTTCTGATAGGTTGGTTAGAGTACCAGTGGTGCACGAAATTTGGGCGTACATGGTACCGAACTGCATATTCCTGTACTCACCATCCGACCTGCGTCGATTGCCAATGTGCACTCCACCTGGTCGGCGATGCCAGTGTGATGTGGATGTCACAGACGGACTTGCAATTCACCTATTCTGTAAGTTTTGTTAATCTGTTTGATCAGGTCGTGTTTATCGTAATTACATGACGGAGGTATTCTGTGGTTTGTGTGGGCAGCCGTCGTGGTAGTTTCTGTTTGACGCGTGAAAGGATGTTGACGAGTGCTTACACATCTTGAAAAATTACTGGCCTAAACTGGATAATGTGGTATTTAAACCGACAGCGTCACTCAAAAAAGGCGTGCAGGGGGATAGAAGATGGATGAAACACAGAACGTCATCTTTCAGGTTAGCTGTTTGTATCAGGCCGAACCCATATCTTAGAGGAATAGAACTCGCGCGAGTAAGCTACCAACCACCAGCAACCAAATCATTTATTCGTGTCCTCAAGCCCCTTTATTCTGGATCATACAGACAGTGGCCGAAACTGAATGTTGAATGGTTGCAGAATACAAAAACGAGGACTAGTTTCCAGCGTACTAGTGCCCTTTATATCATAGGTGCTTCTGTATCCAGCACCCCTGACGGTATGTGATAACACCTCAGGGAACAGACCACGACAATAACGACCATCGAGAGGATCGGTATTGAACGCCAGAAACGCCAGGATTGGTTTTGCGATAACAGTACGGTCATCCCAAGCTTAATACAACAGAACAATAAAGCGTTCGCAGTTTCTACAGAGAACTCGGATAATGCAAACAAAGGAGTCACGTTCTGGAATTTTCGCCGACAACTCGTTGAACGACTCTTCGGAATCAAGAACCACTGGTGGAGTATAACAGACTGACTCAATGCAGGATAACGCCGACTGCCGACGGTTCATTCAAGGCGATTTTTAGTTCATCCGTCCACTCTGCTAAACCACTGATTTACGGGGACTCTGGCTTTCTGTACGCCCAACCGCAATAAGTCATGAAAGTCAGGAGCGGACACTGGTAGCCCATTAAAACGGTTGGTTACTACTGACTGGATGACCGGGAATGACATTCCACAACAAGATGTCAATTTTTTACTTGGTCTTATCCCAGATCTAGCAGAGGTGCTGACAGCCATAGGGTAACTGAAAAACGGAAGCGCTGCAAGTGAGGGCGAGTTGCCAGGGCAACTCGTACAGAATGGTGACCCAGTTTTGGAACCTGATTTACTCCACTTGGTCAGGAAATAGTATACCAAGAATTCAAGGACATCATGATAATACCATTGTTTTAAAGTGAAATTGACATGGAAATCACCAACAGTTATCGGAGAGTTAGTCTGCTCACCTGTGTAGGTAAGGTGTTGCAAGAATCCTACGAAACAGACTCATCGCGGAAGTTTGGGAGGTTAGTGTTCCTGAGGGGCAGTGTGGATTTCGGGTGAATCCCGATACGATTGATGTGATGTTCGCCAGTCGACAGAACCAAGGGAATTTTTTGAAAATAGCTAGCCGCTCTGTGCCCTATTTGTAGATTTTACCGAGGCCTTTGATTTTATGAGCCGCAGTGCACTGTGGGTAGTGGCTGGAATTCCATGTATGTTGGTCAGTTTGATTGGAATGTTGCACGTGGGTATAGAGACGAAGGTGCAATCGTGTGGATCGACCTGCGGCGGATTTATTATCAGTGGCGTGAGTAAATATTTTGTCGTAAGTCCAGCCTTGTTTAGTTTGTGTTTGATCGCAAATCCAAGGGTTGCACTTTAGAATTCTAGGAAACCATGTTCACACTGAATTTTGCCCAGACGGCAGCTACACCACCTGTGATTCCAATCACACATCACATATCCAGTATAATTCGAAATGAATAAAACCAAGAGGCGTACGAATAGAGGCCTTTGTTGTTCAGCTGACCAGTGCTGGTTAGCCAACCGATAAACTAGTATAGTGAGGGTAGACGGTCGCACCATACTACTTACACCACTATTCAGTAGCAGCTTAGATCGGAATGATCGCGGGATAAATACGGGAGAGATACGGGAAGGGTCATTAGAGGGCAGCATGACGTAGAATGGCTTTCGCCACATGACGGAACGAAGACATGGTGTCCAAAGCGACTGAAGCATCCTCAGACGAGTGTGGTGTACAAATGAGTGTTTCTGTTCGTAGTCCCGTTGAGATGCACAAGTAGTGTATTGGTTTCCCCAACTAAACAATTACTGCACCATCCGCCCTCTGCGTTCACAACGCCAGTACAAAGCTGAAACCAGTGTCTCTAAATGAAAAAACAGTAGAGAGATTTCACTGGTAAGATCTATGTTGCGATCATAAGACGAGAGGATATAACTGTAATTTAGGCAGAAAGAGGAAAATACAGTTACGTAAGTTTGGACCAAAGTCCACAAAAAACCTTTGTCCTATAATACACTAACAGAGCTGAAGAAAAAAAATGGATAGGCGGTCATCATGATCTAGTTTTCTGAAGAATACAACAGGTGATCAACCACATGATGACGGTTGTTGATAAGTGAAGAAAAGAGAAATATCAGACGTAACTTAGTGGCCCCTAACATATTCGTCATCTGTTCGCTGACGACGTACTCTGATTATGCTGATTACCTAACGGTCTGAGATAATCATCGCACTCAAGGAAGCATTCATCGCAACGCCATATAATCCCTAATTTATGCACTTATTGTTCCTATGAGTATCACGCGTCCCAATTCACGGCCACTCAGCTGTCGTTCAATGAACCGTCGGAAGTCCAACTGGTTCGTAGTCCACTAAACTGTTCAAGTTCAATATTGAGTCCTCTCAAGATCTAAAATTGATATTGCAACAAAAAATACTTGATAACATCTTGGTGTGTCAGTTCTTGTCCACTAGGATTTTGACCACCTGTTTTAAGTTGCCCGCAACGCATCTGCTTCCGAGTCCTTCGTTATTTATCGGACGGATATGTCCTAACCGAGGGAGTCAACCGCGCGGCAGAATGATTTTCATTCTGTCCGTATCCGCCCACCGCAGCACCTCAGAACCCTTTCCCACCACCAGACTGAAACGCCTCGGATGCCGCACATTCTGTTTCACTGCCGCACAACACCACTGAGTGGTGGACAAACAGTTCTGTTTTCATCTTCAGGCTATGGTTGCTTCAGATAGGCATTTCAAGACATCCAAAAGCAACATTTGCCTTAGATACCCCGGCTAGCAACTTGCGACCCGTGGACAGGTCTATCGTCAGTTTACTCCTCAAATAGCAAGGGTATACACAGCTCTCGACAATGCCTGTAGTGAGGCGGATTCCAGGTGTAGGCACAGCACATCTGCCTGAAAAAGGATGAAAGAAAGAAAATATCTTATCTGTGTTGGAATTTAAATCAAATTGGCATGCCGCAGTCGCGGAAGCTGCTGTCAGTCATTAAATTACTTCTTTCCCATGATCAGATAGCGCACTTTCATCGACAAATTGAAGCATGCACCTCGTTGAAGCAAGTAGGTGGTCTGAGGCACTGACACGTCGAGTATCCAAAAAACAATCATCAGCACTATGTTCAATTTCAACACCTTCCTCCGCCCAACCCTGGAAACGAACACGCAGGCCTATTGTTCTCGTCCCAAAAAAGATTTGGCGCTCGTGAAAAGTGTTCAGCTAGGGGCCACCAGAAGAATTGAGACACAGGAGATATCCATACTCGAAAGACCAGTAGAATGAGACCAAGTCTCAATGAGTTATAGACACCTCGGGAAAAAAATACCCCACACCCAGGGTCATCCATTGGCACATCTTTCACAAAACAGGGACGAACGTTCAAGAGGTCATGCCCTGAAACTGAGTATTGGAATAGTCAGGTTTCTTTGAAAACAGAGGTGCGTCATATTTAGGATCTGTTCACAGTGGAACGTACTGCCCAACCTCGTGGATAAGATCGTAATCGGCACCACAAGTTTCCTGACCGTTATTTTGCCCCAGCCCCATAGGTCATTAAACGCACACAGTTAGCGGATTTTTGTTTCAGTGTGTTCCAGTGTTCGTTGTTGATATGACTGAAATCAGCAGCTTCGTTGAATTTGCCTTTTATTTACTGCCATTCACTTTACGTTCGGCAGAATTTCCTACCGACCAACGCAGAAACCGGAGCGCACAAGCAATCTATGAACAGACAATCTGTGAACTTGTCTTTTAAATCCAGCTGGGATCAGGTGTTTTTGAGTATGGCACAAATGAAGCAGACGATTCTTTTTGGCTATCCCAATGCCATGGGGTCCGAGGACCTATAGTTAGGCTGTTCAGTTGAATCCAACCATCGCAATGAAGTCACAAAAACAAACAATCTGTCATGCGGATTGTGATGAACAGCTGATATTAAAACTGGTCATTTCTGTCATTGACGTGCTATATTTTTGAAACATAAACACTAAGATATGTTTTAAATAGGACCTAATTGTGAAAAATCAGGGTTTCGATTGGATTCGAATCAGCTGCAAAAACAGCATGCCCTAACACAACAAGCCCTCTAATTATTAGTAGTACTAAGCAGTGTAACAGACCAACGCCGATTGAGTCACAAGCACGTGGAAATGATTCGAAAGCTGATGTTTTGCTGTTCGCCAATTCTCAAAATAATGGATGCAGTTAACTACCGTAACACGGACACCATGCTCCCGAGCAGTGTCTACCGGTTAACCAATCTAGCCGAATGTGTGCCCAGAAACTGCCTCTCGGAACTTACCGTAATCTGCAAGCCTCCTCACACTCAAGGCTGCGAAATCCATACCGTTGCATGATGGTCAGTGCGGCACGGTTTTCTGACTATCCGGCGTTGCATCAATCCAGCAACATACGTACATTCCAGGTCTTAAGGATCAACATTCTGTTTCCATGAGCCTGTTTCAGATTGGCACGTAAGATATCATAGTGAGCCTGTGACTCAACGGTTTGACTTGTAAGACAGGACAGAATGGAATTTTCTCTGGGGACCCCACCGGGAGCCTGTGACTTAATCGTCTGACCTACGAGGCAGCCGGATATAGGGTTTTCTTTGGTAGCCCTACCTAGAGCTATCGACTGAATAGTCTGATTCCTCTGGCAGTGAGCGGCTAACCCAGCACAGGGATGCGGCAGATAGGATGCTGTTGACTTATTTCGATTGCTGCTGTGCGTAGTATATATATATATATGCATTGTAGGCAACACCGAACTTATGAGAATTAGTGGGAGGTATCGGCTGCGTAACGTGGTGAGCTGGAGGTCACGGTCAATCGCTGGGCAACCGGAGTGCTCTTTTAAACCCGTCTCTCTGCACGCTGAAGATAACAGTGTTGCAGTTATAATATGGTTCCGCAGTATATTCAGATTCATGCCTCACCGCATGAGCACCACTGAGTAGTCAGTAATGCGAAGCACAAACCTACCAGTTTAGCTACTTTTTGTCTGGGTGTTCCTTTTTGATTTGTCTGATATGGTTGAACTGGGAAGGACCGTAGCCTTGTAGATCAAAACAACATACAGGCCTGATCAATACTTCAAGCCAGCAAAAAGTCCAGTAATCACGCAAAGATATTGGTACCACTAAGTCATGTTCTTTAGGAATCTTTCTATCAAATCTTCTTCCTCACCCCCCATAAGTTCGCTACCTCGGATGACTGAAAGAAGGCCGGGTTTTCACTCCAAAATGCATCCATATAAGAGGGAGTATCATGAGATGGGGAACTGCCTATCAACAATTCGGATCTCAGTATTCTCGAAAATAATGAAGAAGAATATTCAGAAGAAGCAAACTGTCCTCCCTTTTCAACCTACACGGATTTGTTAGGCGCAAGTTGTGACTCCTAAGCCTGATTTGCTACCCCAGTGAGATCACTAAAATGTTGGATAAAGGTGAGAAGGTTGAGACCAGCTATCAAGATCCCAGGAATACCCTCGACATAGTGCATCACAACTCACCGCCTCTTAAACTTGATCTTCCCTCAGGACTGTCGGGTCGAATAAGGGATGTCCCCAGGAACCGGGCTTTTACGTGCACTTAGTAGGTTAAAGGTCCACTAAAAGCGTGATGGTCAATGAATCTTATGGTTATTGCACCAAACAGTCGCTTCACGCTCTGTTCTTGCATACACATATCCTGCACCACCTTAAACAGCAGGTTGCTTGATTCTCATAACTGATTGTTGTTTCTGTGTACTCCAAATTCAGAGCATTTTATCATGTCATGTGTGCTACACAAATCTGTAAGCAGGCAGTTTTATTGCCATAGAACCCAAGAGGATTCGACCATTTCTACTGATTTTATTTATGAGGCATTGCTTCCATACAGCAAGTATTTAATCTCCGTACTTCTGGATCCGTTTAATTAACTCTTGTGGAGACCTCATTGTTCACAAAGTTGTGTTATTCTCAGTCCATTTACTAAAAACTTTATTTTCACCCATATCGCCAGTGCCATCCGTAGCTTCGAAGATTCATCAACATGATAGGGTGCTGGGTCTGATTCAGCGTAGCCCCTTGTCAGTCGCTGACAGCCGGAACTATATGCTTCTAAACTGATTTGCTCACTTGTTCAGTCATGTCAGTGGTATTGGATGTGCTGTCACATTCTCAGTGACAAAACGTTTCAACGCAGTTAAGCGAAGTAAATACCAAATCATAAAATCGGTGGTAACGTAGATTGGGTTTCTGCGGTGGGTGGTCGAATGTTCCAATTGGTAGTAGGTACGGTTCTTGTCCCATCTGTAACTGGGGTTTGCGGTCGTCTGTGTAAGCCAACGTGTGCGTGCAAATGACAAATATGGCTGTCCTCATCCGGATAAATGGGCTCACCTCGGTGAAACAAGATCAGGACAACCGACGATGCACTTAGTAAGTAAACGAATTATATATATATATATATATATATATATATATATATTGGCGGTACATATCCTCGGATGTTTTTTGGATGAAACCCGCACGCGACAGTGTTTTATCGGTAGGACATCAACAGTTGGAAACTAATAACGAGTTACTTGAACGGTGTATTTCAAACTTGTCAGCTTCAATCAGCTATAATTGTCTCAGAAACATTCAAACGTTAATAAGAAGATTTATCCATACGGTGGTTTGTCTATCACGTATCAGTTTGCTAAGTAACTATGATGAGCAGAAATGTTTACTTACCGATCCGTTTGTACTTTTATCACCAGAATAACTTGTGTTGTTGTTGGATACACATATTATGACGAATGAACTATAGGGCCATGGAACATTTAATGTTCATTGTACTGAATCTTCTCATGTTAGTAAACAAAAAATGCTTTTCCGGACACCACTTTTGGCCTCATTCAGTATCAAAGTGACTGGAAAACATTTTGTCTCACACCGCGGATTTGGCTTTTTCGAAAATTAATTCTCCCATTCTGGAAACAACAGCTCAACTATTCAACCTAATCAACCCACTTAGATCAAACACACATACATCGTTTGCTCGCACCTCCGAAAAGTCCACTTATCCAAAAAATCGAAGGCCAAAACGAAACACGTTTACTATGCAGAAGCTTATTGGTACGTTCACCTTCCCCTACTTGCACCATCTACTGTGGTCACCGCATTAAAACTTTGTCTCATTAGCTTGTGAGAAAACTGATCACTATTTATTCTCTCATCTTTACCCGAACACGTTTAGGCTTCTGTTATTTCCTCTGTTCGGTTACTTGTCCTAAACTTCTCCACGAGTACCTGATTGGAATCAAGTCTAGGGAACACGTCGACCAGAAAGACTTGCACTCTCATCTTCTTGTTAAAGACCAGCTTTACTTACCTGATGGGGAGCTGTAGTTTCGTTCCGTAACAAAACATTTCGCACAATGTATATGTAAGCACCAAATGGTATCCAGAAGCTTGATGACTGTTCAGATCGTGAACGTTTTGATTTGGAATCACGAGTTCCTTCTGTTCCTTTGTCCGCGCTGCTCACACACATGGAAGGGACCCTCCTGTGGGATAACCAAATGAACAAGGTGAATCGTAAAGTTATTTCGGTTTGTCTGCTAGATATTTCGAAATAATTCGTGAACTGGCTTTCCAATTTATTCATCCATTTGGTTAGGGACAATGTCGCTTTTCCTGCTTCACTTCTAACACACGATTAGCAATTTTTTGAAGGGTTACATACCTAAGGTACCTACATCTAGGACCAGCCTTAGTTGCGTATGTTTAGTGTGCATGCATAGAGGCTGAGGACTGGTATGACTAGTGTAAATAAACTGGCCTCGGTCGTTCACAACAGCCGTCCGACTTCGATGCTGCACATCGTTTCTGGATAACTGCTACAAAGGTATCGATGGTCTTTCTTCACTTCATTCCTTCCATTCAGCTTTAATATTCCAGTAATCCATTCTACAACACTGTGATGACCTTTCAAACATTTTCATTGATAGGCTTACCACCGGTTATCTAGCAACACCGAGACTTTGATGCAGGTCATTTGTTCGCAATTGACTTAGTTGGAATTCCGGATTTTATTCAAATCAACCCATAACTCTTTTAATCCTGCAGCTCAGCGACTGTGAAATTGGAAACGAATAAGACTAATAGTAGGAATTTGGATTCTGAAGTGATGGTGGTTTAACTGACTTGAACTGAATTTGAGAAACCCGCACCCTTTTCAGGCGGACCTTTCTAACAAGGACAAATCACTTCTTTCAAAATTTTTATTTAAACTACATTCAGATTTGTAGAGCGGAACAAAATTGCAGAACACTATGTGGTTTCATCATCATCATCATCATCATCATCATCATCATCATCATCATCATCATCATCATCATCATCATCATCATCATCATCATCATCATC
>QNGE01000184.1:241456-309447 GCA_008508345.1 Paragonimus westermani
ACTTGAGGGACCCCACCCCGAGCCTCTGACTCAAAAGTCTGACCTGCGAGACAACAGGATATAGGGTTTTCTTGGGGGACCCTACCCGGAGCCAATGACTCAAGAGTCTGACTCACTTGGCAGTGAGGGGCTTGCCTAGCCCGAGGGCGCAGTGAATAAGACAATAATGTCTGATTCTGAACACTGCTGCGCGCAGCGGATGTACTCGAAGCTACATCGGGCTTTTGAGAGATATCTGATGTTTTTCGACCATATTAGATAATACGCTGGCGATCACGGTCAACCGTTGGGCGATCGGAGTGCTCTTTGTTTGAGTGTACTTTTTCTAACCCCCTTCTTCCTGATACGGAAGACAGCAGTGCCGCAACTATAAAAATAGTTCTGTTGTATGCCCATAGGATCGTGCCTCACTACTTAAGCACTCCTACGCGGTCAGTAGTGCGACATACAATCCTATGAGTGTAACTGCTTTTCGTCTGACTGCTCCCCTTTGGCCTGTCTGACAAGGTTGCACCTGGAAGGACCGGAGTCCTAGTCATCATAACCCGCCGGATCAAAACAGTACACAAGCCCGACCACCACGTCAAGGTAGCAGTATAGGTCGGGAGTACGTGGTTTGGGGTAGTCAGTGTGAAAAATGGAAATCTTTCTTTTAATCAGTTTTGGTTCGATCGAATTTTCACATCCTACCCAGATATCGGGTAGTGATACGCTCTTCAAAATAGGTATGTGTTGAAGAAATTGCAACTCAGAGAAATGGGTATTGAACTGGCGGATTTAAATTAATATGGTGAGCAACAAACAGCGTCGGTCGAAATAAACGAGTTGATTGGAAATTTTATTGCGATCAGTTGATAGCAAACTCTAATTACTTCAATATTCATGTACATCTATGAATGCGGACTTCTCCTTGTTATTTGTGTGGGAGGGTTCAGTTCAAGTACGATTTCTATGGCTGTTCAAATCCCCTAATTCCGAGTATGACAAATTGACATCCCAGAATGAAAGTGCCTGCAACTGAGCAACTAAATCTTCACGCTGGTTTGAGTAAAATCGAGGAGTGAGTCGAAAGTTTAGAATTATGGCGTAGCATTCGTCGTGATTTGAAGAAAGAAAACCAGTCAAAATCCCCATTACCGCCAGTGGTCGTGAGTTGTAATCACTACTGACGAGTCTGGCATACCTCAAAGCCTAAGCCTCACTGCCGTTCGAGGAACTGAAGAAATCGTTGTTAGAGCGCATGCTTCCTGTTAATTTTCAGGCCACAGAACGGGAGAGGTTCAGTTCATCCGTCCTTTTTGCGGATGCAAAGCAAGCCGCCAGTTGCAGTTTTGGTGACAAGCTGGAGGAGTATCTGCGCGATCAAGTGATTGCTGGTGTCAATGACAGCAGAGATTGCTGGCGAAGCAAGATATGACTCCCCAAGAAGCCCTAAACATCTACGAGCACAAGGGTAACGTGAATGCTGCTACTGCTGATCCGAATTTCATACTATTTTACAATACCAGAATGTACACCCCTATCAGAAGTCAACTGATGAACAAGTTTCTACAGCCTTCTCAAGTATCATTCATCACTCCCGGCCCCAAAGAAATTGAATATTTGTTTCTTGTGCAGTGAGTTGCACTTACGCTCATTTTACCGAGTCCGTACAGTTATATGCCATTTATGTGGTAAAGTTGATCATAATAAGAAGGTCTGCGAAGGTTAGGTATGCCACTGAATCTCACGGTCGAGCTGGAGTGGGAATCGCGCTAACTACAGTTTATGCATTGCACCTGAAATCCGGGACTCAACAGTGTGTTCACAGGTGCCTCAAATTCCAGCCAGGATGTAAGCATGAGTTCACTGTGGACACAAGAACTAGCGGATGCATTGTTTCAAAACCACTATTATATTGCGCGGACCCTGATGTTCGGCTGAGATTAACGACGATTAGAGTACGTGGAGTTATTGATAATCGTTTATCTCTGCTAGGTGGTTGACAGAGATAATGAGCTGGTTCCAGTACGATTCTTGGTGCTAGAAGGAAATCCAGCTATTTTGGGATTAGCGGCTTTGAGACAACTCATGTGCGCCACCTCACTGTATGTTAATTACACGGATGGTCCGAGGGGACACTATCAAACGCAATTACGCAATCGCTTTGTTCAGTGTTCACATAGTTCAGAAGGAACGAAAATGGAGCCAACAAGGTTGGAGGTGCAAGGTGGCCCGATTTTTCTAAAGCGTCGAATAATACGTTATGAAATGAGAGGGTGTGGGCATAGTGCTGGCAACGGTTTAACCCATCAGCATAGGCGACACCAGTCGTTGTTGTTATGACAGAAGACGGCAAACCACCTAGGATCTCTGGCGATTATGGAGTTAAAAAGGGTGCAGTGACAGCTGAGGAACCGGAGGATTTCATGAAAGCCCTACAGGATAGCAAAATTTTGTCTAAAATTGTAAAAAGCATTAGCACAGAATCAATCGGAGCGTGTTACTAAGGTGATCACTATGATTAATACGCCTTGGGGATTACTTCAACGCATTTTTTTACCATTTGGGTTACATACCTCGGCTGGACTATTCCGAGCTGCAACCGATGAACTAATTACCGATTTTCAAGTTGAACGTCACTCACATTTGATCGCAGCCTTCGCATTCAGATAGACTTTCCAGCCAGCCTCTTTCGAAAAGGAGCACTAGACTAGAGATTCGCTCTCATTAGAGCTCGTCAGTAGCGCATATCCCTGCCATGACCAGGATTTGAACTCCGGTCACACTTTCGTGAGGCAGCCGTGCTGACCACTGCAACATTGGCCTCACGTTGGGCACGGCCGAATTATCAAATCTGAACGCTCAACCATTTTCGCTTGTGAGCAATGGTCAGGTTTTCTGATCGTTTCCAGAGGAGACACAGTAACTGTCCTGTTAACTCCAATCGATAATCCCGCGATTAGGACTTCCATGACAGGTGGAGATCACTGAGCTCATTAAACCTGCAAGGCGATATTTTAGACTACTGATGAGTAGTCGGGGATTTGGAGTTAACAGGACAGTTCAGCTTGAAAATAAACCCAATCCCCGATTTACCAGGAGTGCGCACATATCGTTGATGTAATCAAGTAAGCAGACGATGCGGACGAGGATGATAACAGGGAACCCCTGCTTCAGGGGGCCATTCAATGCCAAAAACATTGCCATAAAGCCTTCCAAATGCCTGTCTCAAGTAAGAGAGTTGGGTTTTCTTGGTTTTACCGTATGTGGCAAAGGATACGGGACGGACCTTGAGCGATTCAAAGCTTTGGTCGCCATTATAATAAAAAGAACCACAATAAGCTGCGATTAATAATGGGTATTTTGCGGTACTATTCTTGTTTTATGCCGAACTTCGCGACGAGAGCAAAGTCATCATTCATAGTTCATTCAGAAGAAGCATGGGACGGAGTCATAAAAGTGAATGTCTTATGCCAGAATTAGTAGAAGCTGTAATTGAAGGTCGATGTTAGTTCCATTTTCTCTCTAAAGTTATCAAGCTGATCATAGATGCTCCCAGTGTCAGCATCTCTACTATTCTGAAGCTGGAGGAATATTGAAACTTTCGTATATCGCGATTATTGAATAAATCAGAGTAAGAATATTTACAAACATAAAAGGATGCGCTAGCCGTTTTCTAGACTGTAGAAAGATTGCAAAAATACCTGCTTGATATCAGATTCAAGTGCTACAGATCAGTAAGCTCTACAACATCTAACTGATCTGTCCAAATCAGCTGATAGATCATCGACGGTAATGATACAGTGATTGAGTCTGGTTCTAGCAGACTACAGTTGGTCGTCAACTGTTAAGAAGAAACATCTAGTACTATTCCAGAACCAGGAGGAGTTGTCAATACAGCTTGATGGTGTGCTATGTTGGAGGAATCAGTTAGTCATTCCGCCACCGCTACAGGGGGCTGTATTAGAGTACGTGAACAAAAGTCACTTAGGTGTGGGGAAAATGAAATCGTTGAAGCGATAAATATGTTGTTGGCCGAGGCTAAACTCGGATATAAAGAGTATATAAAGAGTATAATTGCGATTCCTGTCTCCACAAAATGATGACGAGGTCGAGGAACTAGACACCAGAACAATTACCTACTATAGTGACACGTGAATGCAGACCACTGCGGGCCACTTCTTGGTGTATAATACATTCTGATTTGATTGATTTGTATCTATGATGACCGGAACTGTTTACTAAAATTTCACCTTCTACGTCATTTGTCGTGCGAGTGTTTCATAAATGTTCCACTAGAGAAGGTATTCGCTAAGTCTTCATCATCAGCCGAAATGAAACAGTTGTTCGGTAACATCGGGTTTTGTCACTCACGAACGGCAATTCAGCATCGATGTTCTACCTGTCCTGTGGAAAAGTTAGTGAAAACGCTCACAACGAATAGCCAATGTGAGTGCGGAGGGTTCCTGGCGAGGGAAAGGTTATGGTGAAAACCTATTCGACTCATCGCTAATCGAATCCGCAACACAATAAACGATTTAAGAAGGGGCCAATCCAGCATCACTGCAAAATACAATACCAGGATTGGACATACTGTTTCAACGTTACCTACCCAGTTATTCGCGAAGTTCCTCGTTCTGTATTGCACCCGTCAGATTACAGTCTGTGACTACGCATATGTCACTGAGATCATCTAATGATAGACTGCGATTTCTTCAATACTGCTGTACATCCATAAGTGTGAGTCCTTCTTTCATGAGTAACAACCCCTTAATGCAAGCAGTCGGAGGTCATCTGCTTATCACTTGCCTGGGTGGTTTCAATTCAATTACGACGTAAGACAATTCGAATTCCCAACATCCAGCTGTCACAGACTGATAGTAGTGATAAAAAGGAAGTGATCATATGCGATGGTCATCAGTGTATCACAATCAACACAAATTAGACAGAACGATACTACCTACTATAGTGGGGCGAGCGACCGCAGTATACTACTCGCACCACTGCTATTCAGTTATTGGGCAGCATGGTATGAAATAGTTCTTGGTACATCAAGTAACTGAGCGTTGTTGTCCTTGTGCCAATCATGATGTTCTGGGACCAGTACAGTACACGGATGAGTGGGTTCGTTTGTTGTCATTTTGAAGCGCATAACTCACGTGTAGGTTTTCTGAATAAACAAACCTTGTGCTATCCACGTTCTTGGCTTACGGCAGTACAAACGCAGTGTATTAGACAGCTATGTGCTACAATATGTGTTGACAGTGCCGTTTGGACTTGACACTAGCATGCGATGTGTATATGGAAAGAAAATCTGCAATGGACAATATCACACTTCTACAGCTATTTGTCGATTATCTGAAACAGAGCCTTTTACGCCGCTTGACTAATAGAACAGAGTTGTCTGTGAGGAAGGTTCGATAATAGTGGGACTGAGCGAATCAAAGTTTATTCTTTCTAGCAATGCTTGTCCAGAGAAACTTATTACCGGAAACATGCAAGAGAAACCAATGCATCCCCCAGTAAACATAGTTGATAAGAAAAAGAATCTATATAACTTTGCTGTTTAAAAAGGACGCTGCAGCCGAGTTGATAACACGCCAACTAACTGACGCGATCGGCAGCATCTACCACTCTGTGATTCGCGTCGTAACGTTTCATTCAAACGGTCGGTACCACATAATCGGAAACATGATGTGTCAAAAATGGCTGCCTCATTTCTGTTCTATTTGTTTGACTGTTTCTGTGGTTTAGTATATTTTGTTCGCACCACTAGGCGCTTATTGCCCGAAGTGGTTTCGCTCCGGGGTAATAAATGATACTAACTGATCGGTTTTGGCCCATTTACTTGACTGTAACCGATAAGCAGACATGGAAGGAGTGTTTCGCATTGTCTACCGTGCATCGGTCATCGAGTCACAAGAAATCAGTTGGCGCATCCTCTCTGTAACCCAGGTGGTCGCAATGGGATTTCGCCACCCGAATTTGTGAGTTCAAAAGCAGTTCCTTCAAACCTTATGATTAACATGGCCAAACACGTACACCCAAGACACGCGAAAATTCGACCCCCCATCCCAACTCACCCCAAATAACACTTACTTTTTAAGACCTACCGCCCTTGTGAGCAAAACCACAAAGGAGTCGTGTTTGTGTTTTAGCCAGTACCTTTTTTGATCATTAACTTCCCTTACTCCTACGTGAGTTGATATATAAATGTAGCAGTCTAAGATGAGAATTTATCAAAAACAGTCTTGCTCGCTAAAACAAAAATTGTGTTAACAAGTATGTGACGAAATGCGATAAAACGTTGTATCAGTAAAGGTGCTTGTGCTCCTGGTCTTCATAATGTGGCCACATTGTTGTCACTCGGCTCACTCCAAAGTTCCCGTTCTTTCACCTCTGGTAGGAAGGGGGGGATAGTTAATTTAGCGTGAACAATAATCCTAACTTCTGGCGAGGGATAACAGTAGTTTGTATTTCGGAATGTATCGCCAAAATTCACTGATTGAACAACTTTTGAAATGGCTTTAATAACGTAACTGTAAATTTGGGAGTGGGAACCAGTAGGCTGTGTTTCTACAGTTGACCAATTCCTACCTTGAATTTCATTTTCTGAAATACACTAAGCCGTGGATGAGCCCAAGTGTCAAACAAGATCCAGCCAACTTCAATTTTTCTAAATACAACTACTTAACCAAACCACATAGTACAACTACTTCTACGAGGGAGATCAGCAGAGAAAAGCTCCAGATCTCTGGTGGATTTTAGGAACGTTTCACCCGTAGACCATTTTCTATTTGGCATACACATTCGATTCCTTGTAAAATTTTGAGGCCCACCTGTCTTCGCATACATCAATAACGAGGGAGTATTGTTAATGTTCAATTTTTTAAATCAGAGCACGTGGAATGTTGTCTGATTAGACCGTTGTTGTTTCTATTTTCCATGCTGACACGTATTTTGTTTACAAATACAATGAATGACTGCCATTATAGTATTGCACTATTCTACAGTGTCACAGGTAGTTGCTCTTACCATAGATTAAACCTGCTCTAAATTCTGCTCTCATATACTGTTCAAATTAAATTCCAGGTGGCTAAACTCTGGAATTCTGTGAACAAGGTACTCTTTCATCTTGATGAAAATACTATTTCCGTTTCAGTATACCATCAAGTAATCAAAGTGAAATAAAATCGATAAACTGTTTTACCCACCCGAAACGTGGATTGCCAGTTATCGGAACCATCACAATTTCAGCATTAATAAAAAAATAAGACGAACTTTCGATGAAAAATGAAATTGCAAAGGTGTATAACCAAAATAAGAAAGGATGGCTAGCCGAGTAACCTCTAAACCAATAGGCTGACGATTAAGTAATGACAAATTCGAACGCGTAAATGGGGGTATTCAAGGTAGGTGTGTGTAAATATTGTCGTAAGAGTGAACACAGATCAGAATAGCTTTGAGAAGATAGGATTAGATATCTGTAACCGAACTTCTTATGTACATCAAAATGCGATTAAACTACGAAGCTGTTGAAGTATCGACATAAAACACTTTCTCGTAGGCCAAAAATCTTGTGGATCAGATCACACGTGTGATTTCATTCGTTAAGAGTATAAGCAGTGGGATAACGTACAATCTTTACTGAATTGCGAGCTGAGATTATGACGAGTAGAGAATCGTTCGAAAACTAGGTCTCTTGGTTTTCACAAATGCACAATTGATATGCAGGGATCAGTCCATGTTATGGTAGAAAAGAGCCCCTAATGTCGAACAATGTTTATATATGCTAAACTGGTCATGCCTAAGGCGAGACTAATGTCGTAATGGCTACCACTGATTCCAACTCCTGGTCATGAAACGGATATGCACCACTGACTAGCTGTAGTAGGAACAAAGCTGGTATTTCTTCTCGAAACTGCCTAGCCAAAAGATCCACTAGAATGCGAAAACTACAGTCAGTTATGACAGATGTGCAAGCTGGAACTCCAAAGTGTTTGAATGATATCCGTCTGGGAAAGGCTGTGTATAGAATTTGTAGTTCCATGAGTTGTTGATAACGATAGTTTGCGTCAGTTCGAAATGAAATATCTGCACACTATGAGAGGTACATCACGAAGCCATAAACGATTGATTATTCGTTCAAGCCAGGTAAATCACACTGGACTAACGTTGAAGTAAAGGTAGAAAAACGAGCAACTTTCGCGAAAATTTCGTCAGTTTATTTGAAAGGTATGACTGTTTCTGGTACCGGCATTACATCAAAGTCATCTGAAAACCAAGGATGCTACAGAATATCAACTTGAGATCTGTTGTGCATGTGTCAAGGCCGCGTGTGTGCCCCACACTCGTGCCAAGACTATAGTGCGTTCGGATTGGTCGTGGTATCAGCGACCAACGGTTTATTCGTCCACGTACTCAAAAATGACGCTACCACCTGCAAATGGGACAATGTGGTATATACCACCTAGTCACGTGTTCTCCCTACCGTTGTTATTGCCTGTAAGGCTTACTGTTGATTGAACCTGTATAGAGAAACAACAGGATACAACATAATTGTATGGAAGGACATGACTGGGAATATGTGTACCATACTTTTTGAGTCGTAAGAGAAGCTCAGTTGGACTTCTAAACCCTGTAACAATTAACAGTGTACCCTGATCGACACAACAGGATGCACTGATGTAGTCCGACAAACACAGACTAGTGACTCCACATCTTTATGTGGTGTAGAAATGAAGACGAAATTTGGAAGGGATCGAATTAAGAAAAATCAGTGTTTCGGCTGGATTCAATCTAGCGACAGGAACGGCATGTCCATGCGCGACAAGCGTACTGACAACTGAGCTGCCAAACTAGGCCAGGAGACTGGAAATTTCACACCTGGATTCAGCTAGTGTTTTAAACCAGATCTGTCATGTGATCCACCCAAAGCCTGGATTTTTCACAAATGGGTCTTTTCTAACTTACCGAATATGAAAAAACCACTTATTAGCAAAACGGATACTTTAGATGACCGCATTAAGTGTCAAACCTGAACTATAACCATGCAGATGGCGACCACTAACAGTCCGATGAATAATCACTGCAAGTTTGTTGAACACTTTCTACTAGCCCGACAAACTTTATAATCATTCTCAGCTTTTGTTTCACGTTAACCTGGATGTGAGTTCGAACCTATTAAGGGCACCGTCTCTGTAAAGACTTGAAAATGCATTGAGATTTCTTCATTGCCGAGTCTGTGCTCTATACAATAAGTCACCCATATTTAATTCCACACCTCTAAATACACGGTGAAACCAGGTCCTACAGGATTACCTACTCATTGACTCTGAAACCTGTTCAGTTCGTTTGATAACGTCCATCTCTTCACTTTTGCTACTGGCTGATAAGCAATCACCTGTAAGCTTACTGGGCACCATGGTGTTTGTCTGACCGATCTGCGGTCAAATCTATATCTCGTATTTGCTTCAATCACATCCGTCTAATTACAACACCTAGTTTGTAAATTATTAATTCTTGAGCGACTGGAAAACTTGTCAAAAATAAATTCACACATTTTTCACTTCTGTTAGCAAAACAGTTTAGAAGTTTGTTAACAAAGCTTGTGTTGGGGTTTTTCTGTCACCATATTCCATCGGTTTCTCCGTTAATGAATGCCAGTGTATTCCATATGTGAGAAAAATGAACTATACACTTGATTGAAAGGTGTACGGGAATACGACAGTTGCGACCAAATGTGAGTGATGTTCAACTTACGTCAATTGATACCAAGTGTACTGGAGCAGGTTAGCCAGGCAGTACAAGCTCCACGAATGGATATGAGGAAACATTGTAGTGAGGAGATACGGTCGCACCATACTACTCACACCACTATTCAGTAGCAACATGGATCGAGATGATCGCGGATCGAGATAATCGCGTGATAAATACGGCAGAGATACGGGATGGATCGTTGGAGGGAAGAATGACATATAATGGCTTTCGCTACACGACGGAACTGATACATAGTGTCTAAAGCGACTGGAGTATCCTCAGAAGGGTATGGTGTGCAAATGAGTGTTTCCGTTTCTTGTCGTGCTCAGACGCTTAAGTAGTGTGTTGGTTTCTCCAATAAAGTAACCTTTGTGTTGTCCGCCTTCTCGATTCACAACAATATCTCCAGGGCCAGCATGCGAAAGCACTTGTTAGACCGCAACATTTACATTCTACACAGATATCTATCTTGTACATTGCAGATTATACCCTGTTGTGTATTTTCGTTCAGTTTCGAGCGAGCTAAAACACAGAGAGATAAATTAGTGGAATTTCGCTAGATTTTTTACGCTGCACCGTGGTGAATTATCGAACCGTAGGTGCGGGTACTTCAACCCTCGGCGGAATACATCGACGGCAGGGTATGTCCGAAAGCTCACAACGAGGGGATCGGGGACAGCATGGGCGACCGGATGAGCCATCCCTCAACTGGATCGGACCAACGGGCGAGGCATGGTATGGAAAATGAGATGAATAACTAGATCGGGGGTGCGATTATTCCAGCATTTGGAGGAATATCTCGATATGGTTGTAGAATAAGGTCAGAGGCCACAGTGGATAGACTGCAGATAGAGCGAGCGTCCGGACGAGACACCACCTAACAAGATCTGCCCAACGGACGTGCAATAGTAGGTAAAAAACGCCTTGACAAAAGGCATCGGACACAATCTGGGCCGAAATGCACACGACATGTGAGCGGAAACCGGGGCTGTTGTAGACCGGAATTTTGGCTCATAAACGCGAGCTCGCGGATAGAATGGGAACCAGCGAGTTGGACAATAAAGATTGTGTTTAGTGAACGCCTTTTTCGCTACAATATAATCAACGCACTTCGGTTGTGTTTATCGACCTTATCGATCCATTCCTTAGGCGGTCCGGATGGTACAGCAGCAACGCAGGGTTGATCATATTGTTTTGCCGTTGCACATGAAATGAACACCTCGCTTGCCACCTGTAGGAAACCTCTTCTAGCGGACGGTTGGGGATCTGAACAACCACATGGAACAAGAAAATACACGCGAATATAAATTTATTTGTGTTCATTATTGATGTTTTTATAGAAATCTAATGAGTGCATGAAATTAAGCGTGGTATGTTAGTACCAGTCTCGTATTCTGCAAAACGGAAGTTACCTCAAATGCGTTTCAGTCCTAATGTCAACAGGTTGTTTTCACATAATCATAGATTTCGACAAACTGTTCGGTCGAGCAATGATTTCCGATTAATAGTGCTCTCACAGGGACCAAAAGAACATAGCGTTACACGCAATTTGGTCTCCTTCATAACTAATCTGTTTGTATGTATTGGACAAAAAAGTTGTTGATAGCCAAGTTGTTTACTGCTGACTAATTATCGTCTGGCTATTTTGATGATTGCCACGGCCACTAATCTGGCTCATAAAATAATTTATTTTTAGTGTAGAAAGTCGCTTAGACAGCTGAAGAACATCTAGTTCATTTGAACTTGATGGACTCACCTGAACATCGCAGTGCTCTTTAACACAACAAATCGGGGTCATTACAAACGTTTCACTGTGCCGAGGTCAAGTTGCAGTCTAAAGTAGTTGTCAGTTCATATAGCGTTGACCAACTGAATGAATCATGTGTCAAGTCGGTGGGTCGTGTTGGTAAAATGCGTGGACTGTTGGTCTTACTTGTCCAAACCTGTTCTATGAGGACGTAGACTAAGTTGTACACTGATGCAAAGTTAATGAAATGTCTGCCGGGAGACGGACGTGACGGACAAAGTCTATTGGATCCTGACACATCCTAGTACTTCACGCGCGTGAGGTAGGTAGTGGGCATTACGGGCCAAATCAACCGCAATGAGTCAATACAAAATGGTTCGGGAATCGACATTGAACCACGTCGTTTAATCCTGAACAATAGTTTTTAGTCAGTAAATGTTTTGAGCGGTTCGTTAGCATTTATGAAACGGGCGCGGGTGAGTGTTGGTTGGTGTTATCCTGAAGAAAATTACCTATGTCATGATGAGTTGGTCAACTGATCTTACACCTCGGCCATGCAACTTTCGTGGCAGTCAACTTATCAATCATTCAACTGGAGCAGCACAAACTGATTTAGCTATCCAACATACAAACTATTAGTTCATGGTACCATCGAGGAGGCTGCTATTCTATACTGTGAGTGGGCGTTCCCATATTTCATAGGACCAATCTTTGCCCCGTCCTGCTATAAATGCGTGATCTGCTGCAAGCAAATGTTTTCATATGTTTAAGGGCTGATAAATGTGAAATATAGCACTAGATCTTCTCCCGTGTGAACAGTCGACGTACTGTGCGTCGTCCAGATGAAGGTGTTGACTAAATCCCAGTGGAGTTTGGAACTGCACCTCCACATTATTTCCCCATACTCAAAAATTGACGTGCATGATGCACCGTGACATAATGTACACAATTTTAAAGCTTGGACTTAAATGAGGGACGCAAAATGGTGGTCAGGTAATTAATTGTATACAGTAAGTTGGATCGATATCTTAGTTTTCCCGGACACATATTTCTGGAGAGTCAGAACTTTTGGAGTTGTTAACTAATTTTATTATGATAAGTACTTATTCGACACTTACCAGAACCGTGTTTTTCTTTAAATGGCTAAATTATTCAGTTCGTAAATTTACAAGTTGTGTCAAAGTAACTGAAATGCTGATACACTTTTTAATGTAAACAATCCCAATGATCACCATTCAGGCGTTGTTACCGATCTGCGCCAGTTATACCGGTGGATCGAACTCACGCCCCCAGAATGAGTGTCATTGTTTTAGGTTATCATAGGATGGTAGAGACTAGACACCTACTAGACAGCGGGGTCTCGAACCCCAGGATTACGGGCTGACAAGTTGATTAATTTTTGTAGCTAAAATATTCAGTGCTCTTCAACAATAATTTTAAAACTTTGTTTATGTACTGTCGAATGTCAAATCAATAGATGGCTGCATGAACGTAATTATCAGGTTATTTCTCGAATTTATACAGTGAACTGTGAAACTCCACTAAGGGATATCCATAAACAGGTCACCGTTTGTTCCAGAATGTTGCGGGATGATCGAACTATATCTGAGAAACCTCAAGCGTTGCTTTGGGTGTTGTTTATTGAAAAGTAACGTGTTTTTTACTAGCTTTCGTTCAAACTCAAGATGCAGTCGGATTCTTTTGATGCTAACATGTTGACCAACGTGAGGAAATGTGTCTCGGTATTGTGTTCAAACCAGACCATCCTTTTTTGTAGAGTGGTCAGTCAAAAACACCTTTAGGACAGAATGACTGTTTACAGCTACCTCCAGTGAACTAGTTTAATCTGTATGTTGAAGAGTGTTTGCTACGTTCATCAGGCTGTGGCTGAGTAAATTTTACACTATTCTCATCATCTGTAGGATTTCTTTTCATTTGTAATCATACAGTTGTTAAATTTACCAATCAGCTCCAATTTAACGCTTGCTCCTCCGAACATTGAATGAGATACACAAAAATCCCAATCATCCCCACTCTGCAACCATTCCATAAATCTTATAAACTATGCTGACACAGAGTTCGTTATGATACAAACCTCTTTAAAAAACGGGAAATGTGTTGCTTGTCCCACAATTCCGCGTTATATCTCAACTTTCTAGTGTGATATCTTGAGATGGCTCCGTTCACATTTTTCTGTGAATAACTGGTACAACCCAAGATACGTTTACAGGTAGTGTCATTTATTGAATCTTATGTCAAAACCGGTCCAAGACGTGTTAGCCGAAGAACTGAGAACAAGATAGTAATGAGATCGTAAAAGTGAGCTGATACCGGATCGCAGTGGGTTGCTTGTAGCTTGCTCGAAATAGCTCAGTATGTTAAATTTTAGATTGGTTCACATTCACATGTTATCGACGTATGGGCTCGTTCTTCCGCAGAGGAGAGAAGACGGTTACTGTCCACATCTTCCCGTATCTTCGTTGGCTGTTGGGTAACTCATAAAAGTAAATAAAATGCAAGTGAATGTAAACACCGACAGAACTATTAACGTACAGACTTTTTAACTTCGTACACCGAACCAATCTGAAATAGCAGTTAGGTAAACGTGCACACCCAACGTTTTGTAGAGTGGATCATACAGGGAGTTTCATAGACTGTGATGCGGGCTGACTATCACACAAGTGCTAATCAATGGGGGTGTTAAAACTCACAACTGTTTCCAACATGACCACAGGTTTGGATGACGAGTTCACCCGTGAACAGATCCAAAGTGGGAACGAACGATGCATGTGGTGTGCCCTGGTCATCTGATCTTAAAATTGCAATAGAATGATTCCTGGATGATTTATTCGGGCTTAAGCAGAAGAAATTCGTTAGTGGTTGGCTGGATGTGTGTAGAAGTATGTGGGTGGAAATTAGGCCACCTCACAATTGTCTAAACTATGAAGGTTATAGTTAACTTAACGTAGCTAGTAGGAGATTTGTTCCATCCTTACGGCTCCTCTCCGAACTCTTCCACTAGGTGCTATGCCACTTTTATCGAAATGAGGACAGAATGTGGGTCCAACTTCATGTGACTACGCCTGAGAAAGAAAGTTGCACAACTTATTCACAATAAGGTAAACGTCATATCTGTTGTTTTCTATGCACGTTTACACAAGGTCTGGATCGAGTTCCTCCGTCTTCTTTGCACACAAAGACGACTAGTTTGGTGATTTCATACAATAATTTGGTAAAATGGTGATGGTGAATTTATACCATTTTACATATGTCTACGATTAGCAGTAAATTGTTCTTCGTGGGCTACAGCAGCTCAGTTGTTTTGTACAGATCCCACAACTATCGATTAGGCTGCAGACCTTCGGCTAATCAAAGTGTGCTCAGTAATTGTAGAACGGTAAAAGAATTCAACCCGAGAGTCAAGGTGGATTCCCGGCTGAAAGCTAATCTCTTAACAGTAGATTAGACTTCAGCTTTAACCCATTTCCAGTAGTATAATCTCCCACCCATCTGACACTGTATTTCGAAAGCTTGAATGACAAGATAGAGTCATCATCATCATCATCATCATCATCATCATCATCATCATCATCATCATCATCATCATCATCATCATCGACAGCAATACATCAGTGGTTCACACTAATGCTTAACTGCCACACAACCATGAAGAAAAAGCAAACCCTGTATAGGAAGAGAGAGAAGGGACCTAACTACTGGAAATAACTACGTCCATATTCAAACATTCAACATCAAGGTGCCTACACCTTGCAAACAAACAACCGAACTGCAAGTGAGAGTAAGGTAGAGTAGTCAAATCCTTTGGAAGCAAGAGATTTAAGGAACAATAGATGGGACAAAATGATGGTCAGCATTTCTAGGTAAATAGGTGGGATGATCACCCATACACTTGAGTTTATTAGCCGTTGTCGGTAGAATGAATGAATATGATCATTGTAAAACAGAAGGCTTTGAAGTGTTAAGGAGGTGATCGCATGTCCACGACAGTTGGTGACTTCCCTGTACAACCTAACCATCGGACCCGCTGTCACAAAGTCTAGGTTAGTGCGGTATTTATGTGATCAAAGTTACGTCAAGATCCCCTTAATGAGAGTTTAACTCGTAATTTCGTCGCATTCTACTGTCATCGGAAAGTGATGCGTTTATTATCCATCAACTCAATGTTAAACTTTGGATATGGTTCGTACAAGAATAAGGAATTAGAATTAGCCCTATAAATACGATACAGTTAGCATAGCCTAATGAACAACTGTGAGCAACTGTTGTCATCTTACATGTACCGTGGTGATGATACCACATGACGAAACAGCACTGTATCAGCTTTTCGGTTTGCACACAACTGCGACTGCTTACAGTCACTGGCTATCTAGGTTAGAGCTGACCAACAAAACGTAGTGAGGCTTGGACTCGATAAAAGTACACTTGTTAAACAGTTCCACGTTCACACACGTCTGCGCGTGCTTACTGACCTTATCGGACGGACAAAACTACACCGCTATCTACAGTTGCCACATGAACCACACGGAAACAGTCCTCTAGGCACAGGAACAGACCTTCCCTCGTCCTGTGCGTCTGCATGTTGGCTGAGCCCACTATACACTGAATTTGGTGACTACGGCAACTTACAGACTTGAGTGATACAAATTTGTTTCATACGGTTACTGCATGTTACTAATCAAACCGTGAAGTAGCCTTGACTGACATAGGTGTCAGAACGTGAATATTAAAAATAGTTCTACTGGTCGTTGTGGCTCCTAATCCAACATATAAACTATAAATTCATTGCTCACAAAAAGATTTTGATAAATGGTTCCATGGAGGCCAAATGCTATCTATTGGCTGAGACTGTTGATAAAATTCAGCACAAGTACATATTCAACACGTTTCAGACGCTCATGTTTCACCCAGCAGAGCAATATTCCACGCTAGTTTTCAGGCTGGACATACTTCATGAAACCTGTCTGGAAAAGTACTTTCCAATGTACGAATCAGGCAGAGCGAAATTCTGTCGTTTTGTACGTCTTGTGGATACTCTAACCGTACAACGGGTGGTCATTTACTTCTAATTTTAATCAAGGGGCAAAGTACCGTGATTAGAAGACCTTTGTGTGGACGCAACCTAATGCAGTCCAGTCCCAACTTGCACTCCTATGTTCTGAGTCCGGAATTCCACTAGCCCTTTCTCTTACTTCTTTCCATGTAACCAGTTATTATTTTCAACAGCCAGAGTTCTGTCTGTAGTTCTCTTTTGTTATAATGGTCCTTACTTACACACATCTACTGTTTATCAAATGAAGCTGTATTATTCTTCTGACAAAAAGCACCAATCTGTTTAGCATTTGAAATCTTTCAGTCAGACTTGGTCACCACACATCCTGCTAGACTGTATGACAAAATGATCGATCATCCGCAGACTTGTGTGGATTGTGCTCAACGGAAGGGTTGGAATTACGGTGAATATATGATGGGATTCTGGGCAACAATCTGCAAGCTGTATTCAGCATTCCTCCTACTGATCGTACGTCATACAGCGGAGATAATTACTCACAAGTGTGATGATTTGTGTGTGCCCAATGTGAGGTCAATAGCGCAGTGGTCAACACGGTTGTTTAATGAAAGCATGGTTTGAGTTCTTGTCCAGGCAGTCGCAAGAATACGCATTACTGAGAGGTTCTAATGAGAACGAAACTCAAGTCGATTGCTTCTTTTAGATAGGGGCTAGCTGGAAAATCCCTAGAAATGTGACAGCTGTGCCCAAGCCTGGGTGATGTTCAACTTACATCAACCAAATATGCTACTGCTTACCAGTAACGAGTAAGCTAGTTTGTACGCAGTGAACTTAACCACGATCGAAATAAGGTGTTGGTTGCAAACAAGACGGCATTATGATGGCATACAAGCATTATTGATTGCGACCATCAAAGGATAGGTGTACAGTCAACTAGGTAACAGTCTTCGCAACATGCTCATCGTGCTTAGTAGGCCTGTTTATAAATTTGTGGGAATCACATTTCAGCCTATCCAGCTTTGCTACAATATTGTAAGAACTAAGGGTTGGTGATTACTTATTCTACTGTCGTGGTAACAAAGGCCGACCGGGAAGCACTTATTTCTTACAAACGTGTGTTTTACTTTTGCAAGTACACGCAGTGCAGAATCTTTTATAAAGGCTGTACACTCTCCTGACTATACACCCTACTGCCGATGTTGAAAGAACGCATCCACTGAAAGCTGTAAAGCATTCAGTTCTGAAGAGCACGACGCAGTTTTTGGTGGCGGTACAACTGGTGACCATGGAGGCCATGGAAAATTAATTACCACGACTGTAAAACACACGACCCGAACTGTCGATGGAACCTACCAGCACGCACCATTCTATACGCACTTACAATCATTTAGCTGAGAGTGGTCACCATGGCACCCACTACCTTCGGGTCATCACATGTTCTGAATCTCCTCAAAGTGTATAACACTTTATTGTAGACTATGGCTTTGTTTGCCTTTGTTCTGTCTGGCACTTGCGAATAAAAATGGTGATCTCTTTCAGCGCGCGATTTGTTACCGGATAAGCGCCTGTAGTCAGTCTGGCAACCAGTTAGAGTTACCTAAAACACCACTCGCTTGATTGATGTGCTCTACGGATCACTTCTGTGCGTGGAAGAATATGCACCGCCTTCTTAACGCTTTACGCAGAACGCTATCATTTGACAACATTCATATTTCGGTACTGAGAGGCTTTAATCGCTTGGATCTAAGTGTGATGAAACATTTATGTGATGCTAGAACATCTCCCGTTAAGGAACTTCTCAAGACCACATCGCATGATGAGCCATCCGGTCGAGAAAAATCCCAATAGAAACCTAGGTGGTAATAAGCAATCTCAATTTGCTGGAAAATGGTACACTTTTTACAGGGGGAACAACAGTACTTGATATGGCGACTGATCTATATATCGGACTGATTGGCACTGGTCGGTCGCAGTTCGGCTTGCAACAGCATTTATGTGAGTTCCGAGCGGCTGAACCTTCAATATTCAGAGAACTGCTTCAGCCCAATCTCATTACAGACGGTAGAATAATCTGGTTGATTTCAGTGCTCATGATCACATTACAGGTGTGTGGGTCAACAACAATCTTGTCTTCGTTTTAGTACAACTGAAGAAATTACGGTTCCCGTTTTTTTACGATCATCACATGATGACCTAAAGAGAAATTCTTGTTAACCGCCGGTGGCCTGGAATGACATAGATCATTCGTTGCTCTTAGCCTGTGCCTCAGCAGAGCTACAGCTGGAGATTTCCCTTCCAGAACTTGTCCATTCGGTTTCTTCCGGCAACGGAGGAGGAACGCTTCGAGGACATCGGCTGTAGGTCCCTCCCCTTTGGCTTCTTGGCACCCTCTTTCAAACACGTTTGTTTGTTGGCAAAACCAACGTTCGCAGATGCTTTACTAAACGAAGTCGACGAAGGTTCCAGAGAATTGTCGACCATCGAAATTCCTCGGGGTGAAACCCCAGCATATCATGGACACGATGCTGATTGGCGTCCAGGGCTTAGCATCATCATTGTGTAAGGCTCTAAACCTGATGAGTTGTCCAGAAAACATGATCGTGTCCTCAACCGAATCTGAGAATGAGGGTTTCGTCCACCTGCAGAAAAAATGCAACATGTTTATACAGTCGATGAAATATCTGGGGTTTATAATCGACCAGTACAGTCGCCACCCTGATTCAGCGAATGTCGACACAACAGACCGAATACCTCATCCAGCTGATGTCCCAACATTGCGGTCGTTCTTGGGGCTGGTGATCCACCGCAGTACAGTTTTGTCATGTTTAGCGCTTAACAGAATGATGATACACTTATAAAGCAGTTCATTGCAACAACAGAAACAATAATGTATAAATCAGACAATCCTCCGTGAGGCGGTGGGCACTGTATGAACAAGAGAAGTGTATACGATTCGTTTCAACGGTCGATTAGACACACGCACATAATGCGTGTGGAACAGTCAGTGATACATCACGCGAACGCATCACTTCGTGACCGTGATGTATCATTGTCGAGGGCCATCAAGACTAACTCTTGAAATGTCGTGTGGAGGTGGTCCGCCAGAAAACAAAGTGCTTCTGGTCGTGTGAAGGTTATGTTCGTTTCGGACCTGCGTTTGACTCATTTTAACTCTACTTTGGAGATTATGGTGGGCTCAAATGCATCAAACTACAGTCCTATCCCACAGATTCCCGGATGGTTCTGAAAAGGCAATGGCTCACGCATCCAGGAAGCTAACGGATACAGAGAAGACTTACGGACACATGGAGAAGGTAGCATTGACAGCGATGTTCATAGCGAAGAAATTACACAAAATGTTCTGTGGATGTTACTTCACACCGTTGACCGATCACAAACCACCGGTTGCAGTATTCAAATCAAAGAAAGGCGTTCCGGTATACAGAGCAAACTGTCTTGATTTTGTTATCAAGTACCAATCAAAAACCAGCATCGAGCAGACGGTCGCCTTATCACGACTGATTGTTTCACGCTTCGCGGAAATCGAGGAAATTATGGTTGTCTATTTCGGTGGATCATTATGTGAACTATGTGACAGTGTAAGCAGTAAAGAGATTTCCCGTGACTGCATCAATGATCCAGCACTCGGCATGAAGTGATCCAGTGTTGTGGAATCTTCATCGTTATCTTGGCAACGGATGGTCTCAGGATTGCACTGATGGCGAAATGAAGTAGTAATTCCAGTAAAGGGAATATCTTTCTACCGTCAATCTGTGCATATTCTTCGGTGAACGTGTGGTCGTCTCATCCGGTCTCACAACACGGGTCCTGCAGCGATCTCATCGTGATCATCCCGTTATCATTCGGGTAAACGCAACGCCACGCATTTTTGTGCACTAGCCTCGCATAGATTCCGATATAGGACAATTTTGCAAAGGTCGTTCTGCTTATACACTGGCTGTCACATCCTCAATGAAAACTGAGTTGCAGTGGTGGCGGATACCTGAGATGCCGTAGCTTTGCGTGCACACTGATATCTCCTGACCAGTGGTCGGCGAAAACTTCCTAGTTTTTGTCGACGCATTCGTCAAATGGTCAGAGATTTGCCCAATAGAAGCAACGACGGTGCGGAAGCTGGGCGAGATTATCCGCCGTTTAGGTGTACCGGAGACAATCATGTCGGACAACGGAATTCAGTTTACTTCCGGCACATTCGCGGACTTCTGCAAGTGGAATGGCGTTAATCACATACGGTCACCGCCTTAACATCCGCAATCAAGTGTTCGGGCTGAACGGCTTGTGGACACGTTCGAAAAAGTGCTTCAGGAAGCCAAAGGGGCGGGGACATATAAACAATGTCCTCGAAGCGTTCAATTACCGGACGACACTGAATCGACAAGTTCTAGAAGGAGAATCTCCGGCTGAAGCTCTGATGGGGTGCAAGCTAGGAACAACGAATGATCTACATCATCCAAAGCCACCGGCGCCTAACAAGAATTTTCTAGTGGAACAGCAGCTTAATAGACGACATGCATCCTGGTCCCGTTTCGTTGATATTAGTCAACCGGTACTGGCCAGGGACTATCGTGGGTGTAGGAATTGCATGGACAGCCGAGTGAATTCGAAGCCGTCAAGAAGAAATGCCATTTGAAATTAGAGTTGGCCCACATATCTGGATACGGCGTTCCAATCGGATCAGACCGCTTGCGATACAAACGGTCCACTCGAGAACAGATGCCGGAAGATCTACTTGACAACGCTAAGGGTCAAGAGGCACGCTTCAAGAGGAGTCGCCAAACGTTGCCAACACCTCCACGATCAAGCCGCACAAAGACCACTGTGATTCTACCCCCAAGCAAACCTTCGTTCATGCACATACGATCAAGCTGAAAGGGGAGGTTTTAATAGGCGTATCTCCTAACAATTCGTCAAGACGAATCGCGTCATATCAGCCAATCGATCCGGCTCCGGATGAATTGTTCTGTACTATTCCACTAAGCCAGTCAAGTTGCAGCCGTGATACCGAACGCCTGTACACTGTCTGAAATGTAATGTGATTTATCTTAACGCCCGGACTATCACATGTGGCCGTTTCATTTGATTCGCCTTGTCTCTGATTATCAACTATGATCGTCTCATCTGACTTTCTTAGTGTCTTATCGCCCATGTATGACAATCTGAACCTCTGTGGCCAAATTTTGACTTGTTTTTTCTTCACTTAACGGTGTTGTGACGTTCTAATGTTTTTATCGATCTTTGAGCCAGCGGGTTGAGCAGGACGATAGTGTTTCTCTGTTTATCTTTTTATCGAGGACCTATCGCAAGCCAAACTTAGAAGGAATAAAGATGGCTCAACGAAGTTTCACGGTTTGGTTTGTTCAACATACTCAGCCTGGATCATCACTGGTAGGTTATCGTTAGAAAAATATCAGTTATCTTTACAAGGTGTTGTAAGACATTTACGGATGTCAAAATTCCCTCCGATTGACCCTGTTTCTCTCTTTTCCTTGATCCTGTATAGCTAATCGTTTGCCGTTGTTATTCTCACAGCCCACTTCCAAAATGTTATTTTCCCCAGTTTGCCTCTCCCAGTCGTTGACTTTCAACCACACGTCTGTACACCCATTCTGTTTGAAACACTGAGTTCTCTTCCACCACATCATCCGATCAGAAGGAAGACGTGTTGTGATGTTAACATTTCGTTTACTCTGATTATTCGCAAACGTAAAACGTTCCTCTTGTTTTCGAAAAAGGCTGGCTGGAAAGTCTATCTAAATGCGCAAGCTGCGATCAAATTAGTGATGTTAAACTTGAAACTAAAACATCCTGTTCGTCAATCAATCCTTCCATCACCTCTGTTAATACGGCGTACCTATTGACCATAGCGACACTGTCATCTGCTAATCGCTGTGCCCAAAGGTCAGGTGTTTGGACAAACATCAGACCGATCCGATTGCATTTTATCGGTCTGTCTTTGCCTGTCGCTCGCCTGTGTTGGCAGTTGTTTATTTGTAACCTTGACGGCCTACTGCGGCCAAACGTTGTACTTTAATTCTGCGAACGCAAATGAACTGAGTTTCGTTTCTTGCGCTTGATCATACTGTTTATATGAATGGTACCACACCGCCAGTCTACTGATTTGGCTATGATATACGTGCGTCCCTCAATATTCGTCGGAAAAACTTACCAGTATGTTTCATTCCAGTGTCCTCGACCTGTTAAAATATCAAAATGTCTGAAAACAAAACAAAACATCCTGCTACATTGGAGCACTTAGATTGGAACAGGTATCGACTGAAACTGATTGCATGGGATGAGTTTGTTGTGTGGAGCAGTTGTACTAGTACTATCATACGACACCGTAAGTTTTGCTATCAATACGATCTCGCTCAATATTTGACTGCAAATCTCAATCTTGTCTACAATTATTTTGCAACACAAAAACCATGGGGGGGGGGGTAAAATGTTACCATTTTGAAGTTGTGTTGGTTTCACCGGCACATATGTCGATAACACCTATGTACTGTAGGCATAACCGCAAATCGGGAACCACTGTTAAGCTCACAAAGAACAGATGAAGTGGATTGTTCCGAATTTCAGTCATAAATTAGACCCAAACTAGAGAAGCTACCAGCACACAATCTGCCCCATTCGGACTTAATATTTTCAGTTGTCTTAAAGGGTTGTGACGGCACATTACTCAGGTGGGTGCTTGATTATAGATTGACATCGATTCGACTGATCTCGCTAGCCATCTGTTGTTCGTTTACATTCCCTCTCCTGATGATTTTTTGCAAAGTTGTGACAAGTTGTTATGTACTTAGCCTGATGAAAAACCATTGGAAATGAGTTTGTTTGCTACATTGTATTTTTCATTTCTTTTCAACGAGTCACCTACCGGAAATACAGATCGAACTCGCAGTCATATTTATCCTCTAAAATGAGTACACAAAAGGTTCAGCAAACCAGTGACCAATAATTCTGTTTGCATTATTTCCTAGAGCAAGGGGGAGGGTTTTAACACGACTTTGTCAGGGGCAAAGTGGTAGATCTGACTCGTTACAAAAGTCAGCCTGACTTTTCTACAAGGTGCCTACGCTCCAAAAGCTTACATGTCGTTCGTAGCTTGTGGACGAAGATTACCGACATAGGATTCTTCAGTGATACCATCTCTCTCGGTTTTTTCCAAAAGTTTCATTAACTTGATTATCACGTTTAGCCACACAAACTCCAGATGATTATTAAGTCAGGTGGCTAGAGGACGAAATGATTGAACACATGTCATCTTTCAGGCTGATTACCTGCTAACACCGGCGTTCCTCCGCAAGACTTGTCCCAGATACCCTGTTATTCATTCGATTTATTTTGAACGAATTATTACTGTCAAATCATCCACCAGACTATCTGGCGAGTTGTAGTATCTCCAAAAGAATTGAAGACCTCACGGAATGGTTTGCACCGTTAGTTTGATAACCCATAAAATCAACCTGATTTCAAGTTCAAAAACCGCAGTCATGCAAATTCATCGTTAAAGTTGTGTTGAATACTACCCTGAGTACAGTAAATCACTCGTATCTGTATGCAGACGAGTTTTTAAGTCCCGCGTGGCAAGCATTATAAAACTACCTACCGACTGCGTAACGAAGGTTGAAAAGCAAAGTGAGCGGAATAAATTAGGAATAATTTTCGGCAAATTCCACGGAGGAAACTTTTCACCGCACTGGTCCAAATATGTAAACGGGTGCACATACATGTGGTCCTTGTATTAAAGGCTGGCCGCCAGAACAACCCGGGAAGACCCAATATCCTACTTGGGAGGCTAGCAAAATTAACTCAGTTGTATTTTATTACAGCCGTATTAGTGGGGACCTGTTTCTTACCGACAGAGTGCGTCACATGTGGAGTTATCTACTGGCGGATCCACTTTTAACAAACAGGGATAGAGACTTTAAGGATCACACTCAGAAGACGAAATATGGAACCGATGGGCTACTGTGTAGACAGAACTTCTCTATTAAGATCGGCTCGTACCGGAACTCACTGAGTAGCTCTATGTCCACGGCTTAATCAGTCGAGTTTCGAAATTTCACTCACTCGCCATATATGTGACAGAAAACGTGTTCCACACGCTTCCTAGCTACCCTCCTAGTCCACTGTCAAAGGCCAATAAACATGTCTACCTGACGGATGGGTGCTTCAGTGTGCTTCAAAGTCCGCTGATCGTGTGGTCACAAACACGAATTTCCTTCTTCTACTCACTTCCATCCAACACAACTGAAAAAATACCCCCTTCTTCCCATCGGAAACACATATACTTAGGGAACAGTTTGATGTTGTGAGAAGGTGATATAGGTTGTTAATCTTCCTATGGTGTCATTTGTTTAACGGTTCTGAAGACTGCTTAATGAGTGATTATACTTCACCTGTTTGCACTGATTCTCAAACAGTCCCGTATTCGTAATTTCCCATTTTCTTTTTCACATGAATCCCTGTGAGAGTTAATGAAGTTTGCTTTATTTTCCATCCAAAGACGTGGATCTCAGGCAGCTAGGTTGGTCACACAAGTGTCATTGTAGGCGACCCTAGTCTTTAGATTGAGAACGATGTTACACTTGTGAAACAAACGAGGTTCTCCAGTCAAGTAGGCAATAACGAACAATGAACGGTTTTACTGTCGGCGTGGCGTGCATTCACAACTAACAGCCGGGTCTTCTATTAAGTGTCACGCGAGCTCTTTGACAGTAGTGTAATACGTAGCATGTTCCACCTACACAAAGGAGTCTCAACTGTCCCGACGGGAGCACATAGGGTAACGAATAACATACCGTCTATTGGGCATGTCATTCTTACCGATTTCGGAAATCTTCATTCTCTGTCAACTATGGATAAAACCGGTGGAGAATATCCGAGTTACCACAGTGATCGTTTGCTCGAACTCGTACGAAAGACCTACCCAGTACATTGAAGTCGAACGGAGTAAGAACCGATCTGACCGCCATCCTTCGTCAACAAGATGCAGGTGTTGTAGAAACCATGGGTATCCCAGAGTTAGGTTCTAGAAAGATACCTTAAATCAAATACATCTTCCATGATTAACCTTCAACTTCTCAGGCTGTTACCGTTGTAACTTCATACCGGATGCATTTGTCATCCTGAATGCGTGGACTCTATCCGAATGGTGTGCAGACCGAACTAGGGGTCACCGGTCCCTTGTGAACCGTGATTAAAACTCAGATCTCGGTCCCCCACTTCACAAAGGAAGTACAAGGTGCACTTACCTGAGTTCTCGTCAGCAGCCATTTTCCCCCTGTCAAACTCGAAGTAACCCTAGAAGCACCCAAGGGTAAACACCGCTCGTTCGTTTTGCAACATGTGCTCTCGCAGCTGGCGTTCAAAAAGCAGTCACAAATGAATTTTATCAGTAGTTCACCAACCTTCTGCTCAGCATGGAGCTTGCAGATATTGTAGTATTTACCGTGGATAAATAAGTGGGCAGTCTAGGTGTTGACGAACGTGGCTTGAATGGTCGGCACTCACACAATATTCTTCAAAAACGCGCGGGTACACATTTTTGTAGCTTCGTGCTGACAACAGTCTGTTTATGACTATTATACACTCTGGCGTTATAGACTGCAAAGCTCCAATTGACAAGTTACATCACCGAGCAAAATGTGGCCATAGCTTAACCACATTGCCACTAGCTATCGGCCGATAGGATGTTTCTATGTCTGTAAGTCAATCTGGGACATTCTTCTGGATTCAGATTGTGCACTGGTATGTGCCAGATTCGTTATCCGCTCCGGCTGGTTGACACCTCGTCACCAAACTCATATTTGTGCGTCAAATTCAGGAGTGACACGAATACTCAGTATCGTCCAGAGCGTGATTACCAGTAGCTTAGGATTACACCTATCGCACGATAATGAAACTTGTTGAACACATATCCGACGAGTTGTTCGCCAGTGTGTCACCTCTTTATGTGACACTAATGTTAGTCCAAATGCCAACCTGTTGATTTCCATGTGTTCACTCAAATCCCACTATCTTGCCGGACTATTCCATCCATCAGTTGGTGTGATTCAGTCCGCAAGGTTATTCACTGGAATTTAAGGAAACACTTGAGGGGGGACCTCGAGGTTTGGTGAACACAGCCTACTATCTGAATGATACGAGCTACCGCTACGAGGAACTCCCGAGAGCCACTGTAGTTCATCTAAACAGCGGGTAGAGAGAGACCACGTGTGAGAGTAAACAATAAGTGAAGTCATTGGTAAGCCATTCCATAGACTGTCATGATGCACGAAATGTTTGGTCGAGTATTTTCAGTGGAAGTTCAGCTAGTCATCCGTTCCTTCAAAGAGCTAAAGGTTCTGCTCCGTAAATTCAAGGTTGGTGAAGTCGTTCTAACTGGCCGGGCTTGTGTAAACACATTGCAGTTTACAAAGAGGTTAATGTAGTTTGTACGGAAACCACGGTGGATTAATCGTAATCCAGACTGCGCCTGAACTACATGCAACTGTTGCACTCTGGAAATTAAACCACTCATGAGAAAAACAACCGCGAGATGCCAGCCGGGTTTTCTGCTGGTCGTGACCACATTTTTACAATTCACCAAGCATTTGTTCACTGTTATTCGCACAGAGGACCGGCGGTGTAGATATCATCAAGACTTTCGTACTAATGGGAGACGTTCTCGGTGTCTCCGGTTTCGACCGCAGGTGTCTGCGGAACGTCAGCTGCGGGTGATGTAAACAGCATCAGCAGCGGCGAAGTTTGCTAACGTGTCTTCGAGATGGACAAACTGCGCTGCCACTGATGGGCACGCGTCAAGGCCGCCTGTGTGCCCCAAATTCGTGCCGAGGCTCGAAGTGCGTTCTGATTGGTCGCGGCTTCAACGACCAACAGCTCATTCGTCCATGCACTTTAGAATGACCCGAATGCTTGCAGATGCGACAATATGGTATGCACTCCTACTGAATCACTTGTTCCCACTACCGCTGTTATTGTCCGTAAGACATGTAGCGGATGGGGCTCGAATACAACCACCGAGGATGAAAACTTCATCTCAAGGACTTTCCTGGCTTAAACACACCTCAGTAGTGTGAAGTCACTGTTTGCTACACTTTACATTGTTTGGAAGTGAGCTAGGATGAAAGTCGCAGCCTTGTAACTGGTGTATGACTTCGGTTGAGAGCATGAAGGGCGCTTCCAGATTCCTGAAGTGGCTCCGAATGACAATGAACACCTGTTGTCGAGGACAACGTCTGATGTGACAGTGTACAGAAATTGACGATGCTCGTGTTGCGAATATTTGTGCACATCGTTTTGGAGCCATTTACTTTCCCCTCTTCATTCTTCTCCAATTTTTTCTCAACTGGCCCTCAATTATTCATTCTTTGTGATTAACTCTGAGGAGAGCTAGTATCTGTTCCGTCCAAATCTTGTCTGTTAGTCAATTTCATTGAGCTATCAACCACTCTACATTTGAGGATTAATTTATGCGCGGTGATGTCTTTATAAGTCTCACCTTCTTCACAACTGACCACGTTTTGCATGAAACAGGAAAGCTTTTCACGTTCAACCCTTCTGAAATGGTCCAAGGATGTGGAAATCTAAACAAACTGAGAAATCATTAGGCAGACGGTCGGCCAGAAAAGCTTTCCGAGTGCAACGCTGGAAAACAAATACGAGTGTTAATCACACGACCTTTAGTTCGCAATGAATTTTTACTCAGACTACTTGAAAATGATGTACTGAGTTTATTCACTTGTTTGTTGTAAACATTTATTGTCAAACAAGCACAAATAAAACAACTCCTACGGATTGACATTTGGGTCTCACTTCCAGATTTGTCAGCAAAACCATTGCAGTCGCATTTCCATTAGTGCTTTTCGAATGCTGAGAAATGTTGCCTCATAATCTGAAGTCAGGCGTGTGACGGTTCAGAAACAAGACTCTGTGAGAACTTGCAGCTGATCGATTCTATTTGGTTATCAAAGCCAAATCAAGTCCAGACGAGCTTTGTTGCATCACACAGGTAACTATACATATACACAGCACGTATCCAAGTCTGTTACATTGGTGAACGAAGAAGGAACACGAAATGCGGAAACCAAAAGACACAACTTCTTGCACTGGTGGTGAGCTGTGTTAAAAGTTTTTAGTGTGCTGAACAACTGTGTGCCAATCTACACATGGGTACAATATATGGAGGAATTAAAGCACTCGTGATGGAGACGAACATAAATTCTGAACGGAACGTTCCTGTCATTCTGATCGCACATGAGCAAGTAGCTGTTTGTAGGCATCAAAACCTTATTTTACATGGTAGAAAACATTGATATAATTGGTTGTTAGACTTCAGTAGCAGTATTTATGTGATTTCTAGGCAACCAATGTAAATGAACGCCGGACTGATGACAACTAGGCTAGCCACATCATCCGAGAGATCTAATTTCTGAACAGGCCATGCAGATTCGGATAGAAGAAAACACGGAAAACAGTTGTGATCATTCCGAAAAGTGAACAACTACCAATACTGTCGGCTCCTTGTTCCAGTTAAAGTATATGCACCTCTGTGAGTGAAACCAAGTATAATGCTTCGATCTCTCCGATGCTCACAGTTCTTCTCAGCTAATCTGAAGAGTATTAACTGATAGCAACACGTGGTCATTGGTATGTAGCCCGAACTATCGACCATTTTGTGTACAAAAGAAAAAAACTTTGCCACTGAAATACCAAAGTCACAAAAATCCAAAACAACCGTTTCTTGGGACCAACTTCAGTAGCACAGAAGAACAGCCATTATTCTATTTATGAGTGATTTAGCTGCATATATACGGGTGTTCGGTGCAAACTGTTAGAACCTGCGTACAAACCACGAAACTTTTCAAACCATGTGCCTAATACAGAAATGTCAGCATTCAAAAGATATTTAGTCATAATGGACAAAAAGGTCCTGTTGTGAACATCCCCCATTTTCCAGAAAGCAGTAACTCTGCAACGTTCATATGTAACAGATGTGAGTTGATGTGATACTCAGAATTAGGGACTTNGTTGTATCTTTAACGCGATATTTGGATCGGCCGTTTGTCAGATCTGTTGTGTCGGGGTTTGGATAATCGGTGAATCAAGATTTCCACCACAGTTGACCAGACGAAAAGTACATGGGTTTGGTTGTTTACCACACATTTTCTTTGTTACAAAACCAGGGATGATAAACACAACGGTGCTGATCCCAAAACTGACAGCCTTTCAACGGAACAAACCAGACGTGATTGACGGCTGTTAACAGGGCTGTTCTACATTCTTGTTTTCAGAGATGAACACCGGTATGAGGCCATTCCACCAAAATGGATTCAACGGAAACGTACATCGTCTACAAACAGACTTTCTAAAGAAGTTTGGAAGGCACTAGACGTGAAGCACTACGTAGCCGAACAAAGTTTACTTCACTCAACAGTGTCTTCTTGTCTTATTCTTGAATCAACACACGTTTTTGGTATAGTGAGCACAAGCTTTTGCAATCAGCCCTATTTCATGCATTCAGAGGGAACCGTCTTTGATGTCAGTCTCGCCACGATAGAATTCGGATAGAGTTTAACTACATTTTGACGTCTTTTGTATTTGTTTCACGGAATAAAAATTAACACGTAAAAGGCCTACTTTGAATGCCGGTGGAGGTGCAACAAATTCCGTCCTAGTATAAGTAACCTAATATCAACGTTTCGTCTGTGTTACTCAACTTGTACACGAAGACCGACATCCATCTACAAGATAAGCGAATGAAACATCTCACACATTCTTGAACTTCATTTTCTCATGTTTTCAGTAATTTTGCACTGTTCATTCGGATGTGCGGGAAAATGTGATCTTTTTGTTATAAAGATGGTGTAACAATCAAGAATATTTTCGGTGGTTAATCACAATTTATAGGTCTACTATGCTACCATGAGATGTACGTTTGGTGGCGGTTGCCAAATTTGATCACAAACACTTCTGAATGCCGTTTGAAGGAACGGATGCTTAGATCAATTTTTCCGTTGACACTGCATAACAGTTGGCCGAGGCTTTCAGGAAGTATGGATGAACTGAGGATCAAGAAGTCCACAGCCCCTGACCTCTTGGCTTTGGTATACACCACAGTTGGACTTAGTAAACCAATCAATGATGATTTGATAGCCATTAGCAAAGTCGACCAGGGTTTTCAGTGCTATCTTCATCGTAAGACATTGTGAACATTATATTGACAGTAGACATACCAGCTACCTTGTACTAACCGGTTAACAGATTCAAACAGACGATTGAAATATGAGCCTGTAGGGAATGAAGACAGCCGTTCTCATGGTCACTGTGATTTGGACGCCTTTTGTTGGATTTGACCTATTTGTACCGTTGTCATGTGAATGGATTTGGTATCTCGGATTGATAATTTAGATACTCAACCTTTTTTTTACCGAGTTTGTCAGTCCGACTTTAAACATCTACTCGTCAATCGAGGTGACACCGTAAACGCACCGAAATTCGAGTCCAGATTTTGTCTGGCAAAGTTCCATGCGCTGAAAGTGCCAATCCGATTAATGTTGAAACGTTTCCACTCCAGTGGTTAAGCGTAAGCAATAATTAAACACTGAGTGTCACTTTTAAATAATCAACCATGGATTCGGACAAATGACACATGTGTCACTAATCAAATCACATGAACACACTGGACCAAAGTTTCTGTAAGCAACATCTAAGATGGGACAACTAAAGTAACAACGGTCCCGATGTGAACTAAATCCGTGGAGTAAGTGAACACAGTCTACTTCACAATCACTCTACTTCAATACTACAGTGACTGATTAAATTTGACGTGAGGCGCACGAATTTTGAGGTGCGCTATCAGGCCAGTGTTACACGACCTCGTACCAGACTTGTTTGAACTCCGCAGTTGTGATGATTCAATCCGAATTTCTTCACTATGTTAATCAAGACTTCTATCCAAGCAGTCGCTGGCCACATAATACACTCTACTAAGTGATGGTATTAACAGATGTGCTGTTTACTTTAGTTATCGACGACAATTAGTAGTATGTGATTCACAGGCGTTACCGGTTCCTATCTTGATCTTTAAGAAATGATGTTGAAAATAGTGGTTCGATGCAGATACAAACATTTCCGGCCGGGAACCTGGGGCTAGAATGGTATTTCAATCAAATACTATGCACTCAGACTGTACTTCACAGTGCATGCTAATGAGACACCTGTTGGAAGGACGTCTGAAAAGTTGTGTTGCTTCAGATTTTTCCTAAACAAGGCGAACCGCTGAACGGGCGATTGTAAGCTCAAAAGTTTGGGGTTACAACATGTTCATTCGGCCCTAAAGTTTCAACCAGAACTGACTCAGTCGTCGATTTGTTATAGTGCACCCAGCCTTTCATCTCTTACAGCGTGTAGACCTGTGCAGTATTTCAGAAAGTTACATCGAATCACTCTGACAGTTCAGTCTTGCTTTTATACATAAAGACTATTGACTTCTTACGTCTGTGGCTATCAGGTGGATACAGTTTGTACGTCTCATCTCCTACAAAGTAACGTACCACAATTACACCAAATGAACCTAAGCGGCTACAAGATGAAGAATATGACAGAAGACTGAGTCTTTGTTCAGAGTGGTGAAAATGCCATACAGTCATTTTTCGTTCCCCCCACTGAGTGGGCTGGAGATGCTTCTTGTTTGGAGAAAGTTCGGCCAATCAGGGTGTTGTATAACAGGCAGTTTCGTTGTGAGTAGTATACTACTCACAAGTAGTGCATTACCCACAGGCGACATTCAAGAACAAAAGGACAAGCCCCGAACACGACGGACAAGAAGAGACTACCGGAACAGTGTGTACATGCTGTGTGAGAACTTCCACCAAGGCGAATGACAACGTACTGTCGCCCAATGTATGTGAATGCATGTCTGTCGTGCAAATGAGTGTACGCGTTTGTGGTTTAGTTTTTGACATGGCCTGTACGGAAGTTTGCTCAATAAACCAACTTGCTGGCCGAACATCTTTTGCGGACACAACAAGGGCTCAGGCGCCAGCTTCTGCAGACGGAACTGCGATAGATCGGCGCCAACTAGCCAAAAAATGGCGACTAGTTGTGGCACCAAATTTGTTTTTAAGATGTAGTGATTATAAAGTCGTTTGAACTCGTGTCAGGTAGGACCAAACTTGTTGGTTAAGACAGGTTAAACTAACAACGAACGGGCCAATGGAGACGCAGTTCGGTTGTCGCCCACCTGCAATCGTCTATGTAAACACTGTTACTAAACTATGGAAGAGAGATCAGTTATTCTGATTTTTTCCATACACTATCCGCGTATTCAACACCATCCAGATTTATGTCTAAATGCTCATAACGTTTTTATGAATCAGCGACTCTACTTTTGTGAACTGTGATACGTTCTGAATAATACTTTGAATGACTATCTTTCACGAAATGGAAGAACACGTTCATTCAGTACGCCAGGTAAATTTTTAGTTCATCAGAGCAGAAAGAAGACATATATTGCGATATGTTAACATTTCATTTACTCTCATCAGTCTCAAACGTAAAACATGTCAGTTATATACATCAAACATTTCACGACACACAGGGACTAGACACACATACAAGCACACCAGTTATTATGTAATCATGACCATGGCAACCCGACCGGTGGTTTCAACCACTTCTGTGCACATAACGTCGGTTGGTAAGTTCGAATGAACATCGCTTCGCAGAAAGCTAGTAACTTCGGACTGCGGTTGCGCAACAGTATCTTGAATGAGTTTACTGGGTCAACTTGATGACTGGTTGTCATGACGTGTCTAGCAATCGATGACGTTGGATTTCAAGTAGTCACTGCACACGAAGTGGAGTCGAACAATAGTTTACCTCTTTTGGATGTACTTATTACTAGACGTGCGGATGGTACTTTACAACGCTCAGTTCATCNACAACCAGCACAGCGAGTCGCCGAACACACCCCAAATTGGTTGAAACAACAGATGACGCACCAGCCCCAACTTGTTGCACTGACTACTTGAAATCCAACGTCATCGATTGCTAGACACGTCATGACAACAAGTCATCAAGTTGACCCAGTAAACTCATTCAAGATACTGTTGCGCAACCGCAATCCGAAGTTACTAGCTTTCTGCGAAGCGATGTTCATTCGAACTTACCAACCGACGTTATGTGCACAGAAGTGGTTGAAACCACCGGTCGGGTTGCCATGGTCATGATTACGTAATAAGTGGTGTGTCTAGTCCCTGTCTGTCAACTATTTGACGCATATAACTGGCATGTTTTACGTTTGTGACTGATGCGAGTAAATGAAATCTTAACATTTTGCAATATGTCTTCTTCCTGCTCTGATGAAGTGGTGAAAGGGAACTCAGTGTTTCAAAATTAAATTTTTAGTGTAAATTAACATTGTTAAACCTGGTAGTACTGACAACCATCATCTGCTGTTGAATTATCGCATAGCCATAGAAGGAATCTCAGCAACAGTTTAGATATCTTGATGCAGTGCAATGGAAGAATGAAATTGAGTGAGCAAAAGATAATCTCTGCTCGTACAGTTTGTGCTGACCATAGTTTCTGCAGGTGAAAAATGAGACCTGCTTCACGCGAACATTCAGAAGGGCAAAATAACGAAGGTTAGAGGTTAGGCGATGACGTTGTATGCACGCGGGATTGTCACAGAAGGCCACCTGGTGGTTCTGACGAATTCACAAAAAGACGACAATATCTTGCTTAACAGACCTGATAACTACTTTACGGTAGTTTTACAGAACAAACATGTTCAGATTCAAACTGAGGTTAGATTTTCAAAAAAAGACTGGAAAAAAGAGATAACTGTTGTGGTTTAGAAAATCTCTTCTAGGAGATATTAGACTGTGAAAGAAAACGTATTTTAGCCGGGAAGATCAACATATTCGGTCATGTCCAGTATATATAGCTTATCAAAAATTGATAAATGTCTTGTGCTTCTAAGCACGATATAGAAAGTAACTAACTCATGTTGTCACGCACTTGCGCAATAGCTACAAGAAACTGATTGCCTCCACAAAGCGTCAGAGACATACTCATAGGCGCAATAAAAGAACCGCTGTCGACAGAAAGTGCTATAAATTAATGCGTGGTTTCTTTTGGCAAACGTACCATCAGTTTTTTGGTTGATTTTATCCATTCGCATGACTCATATCTTGAACTGTCAGGTGTACACCTAAAATGGTTTTTATAACATTACATGTAAGATGTGCAACTTAATTTTATCAGGAAGATTTGTCAAAAATAGCGGTGTCTCAAGGAGCTGTCCGTTAGATTCATTGATTGTTGACACATTTATGGGATTGTTAGGGCAAACGAAAGTGGCAGAGTTGATTGATCAGTGCGTGATAAGAAGACGCAGATTCTTTGTAATAGATGCCAGAACGTACGGTGACAAGTCGCTGTCACTGGGCACCACACACCGTCAAAATCTGCTATTTAGGATTACTACAGAGCTAGACAAGAGTTAGACGTTCTAAGAGTTTGTCCCAGTGTAGCATGCATTGAAAGCTATTGTTTATTCAACAGCACGATGATTTCCATAACCTTGTGTCAAGCAAGCAGAAATGAGGTTTGCTAGGGTTTCTGACCAATCGAATCCATAAAATTCGTACTGATGATACCATAGACACAGAGCTCAAGCTTTCAACACAAAAGTTTCATACAAGTGGATATCAAGGCAACTTCATCGCCCACAACATGCACTGACTAGAACTACGGGAACGTGAAACTTCCGCCTAACGAAGAATGTTTTTCATGATTCCAATAAAACAATGAATTCACAAGCATATCGCTGGCTAGGTTTGGCAAAGTCTCGAATACAGTTTGTATCATTCAGAGCTAAAAATATCGTTCATCTTCACCACAGAGACTCAAGGCCCAGTTGAGTTATCTCATTAAGTGTTTGTTTGGTTTTTTCTTCCTGTGGGGCAGGCCACACCGGAAGCATCTGGAGGCGCTTACCGAAGAAAATACGCAAACGTATTATACCGCTTGGTTTACGCTAGGACAACACCGTGGAACTAGTAATTCAATTTTGGCCCAACTGGTTGATTGCAGTTAAGATGGAAATCTAGACATCGACTTCAAGTTGATTCACCGCATTAAACCTGTTCACATTACTATCGTGAGTTGAAACGTCCTGATAGCTTCAAGGAACATTGGAATCCGTTTGCAAAGTCCGAATCCGCATGTGTTATTCAAGCGTTCAACGTTCCATGGCTAACCGCTGTTGAAAAATGACTTGTCGCAAAATCCATAATTTTGGTCATGTTAGATTCCCATTTTGCTAGATAGTAACCAACCCTACTTGGACCATAGGTTTCATAATCCTAATGTTGTACATGATCGAAGATGACATAAAAACGGCCTTAGTTACCTATTCTTCACGTCTTCTAAACTGTCCAGGTATCGTTAAACAAAGAACGACAGTATCTAAAATGCGGCCAAAATAATACTCAATTGATCTCTGACAGACATAAACGAATAAAGTGATCAATTTTAACAAAGAAGCAGATCTTTTGGGGTGTTCGTAAACGACACAAGTAGTCAGTAGCTTTCAAAACCGTCATACTTGATTATAACCGTTGGTTTATTTCAAGTGTGTGAAGGCCATCCAAATTAACTTGCAGCATTTGCCAATCATGGAGCTGATATGGATTCTGACACGTGTTTTTTGCAGGGAGCTGGAAAAAATTGATACAGAAAACGCCACTGGTTATAATTCGTGTGCTGGTTTGTCATCACGTATTATCACTCAATATCACGGCCCACAATATAGTTTGTCATGGGTGGATATTATTGAGAACTATAAAAAGACACCGGACACAGCGTTTTGTTTCCTTGTGAGACTGTACGCCATGTTATGAGCCACGGGTGAAATGGATTTATGAACAGGTGTCATAATTCTCACTCGATATGCCAAGCTGGACGCTTCGTAACTCATACCCGACACCAAATACCTATGCATCAGTGGCAATGTGTCCAAAAGTGTAGGACGTCAATCTTGTTAAGCATTCTCAGTAATGAACACCTCTGCTAAGGTCGAGAAATGGGCTCCGATCAAAAGTTCCTGAGGCAACCGTGTTAATCATTGCACCATTGCCTCCACGTCAGGAACGGCAAAGTTACAGTACTTAAACACATAACTACCCACAGTTTGGTGCTGGTTTCGTAGGACTGCCAGAAAATTCTCCTTAAGCGGAAAGCCTCGAACAAATGTGAATGGCGTTCAGTTGATTGTAGCCAAATCCTCAATACTGACTAATAATGACAACGCTGATCATCATGTACATTTTTTTGTGATTGCAAGAATTAACGGGACAGTCATTTTGTCTGCTCTTAGAAACACTGAGCAAACTGAGAATTGCTCACAGGAGAATGTGGCTGAGCGTCCGTACTTGGTAGTTTTGTCTTGCTTAACCTGAGTTCACTGGCACAATGGTCAACACGGTTGTCTCATGAAAACGTGGTTGCAGTTCTATTGCTGATTATGGCAAGAATGGCCACTACTGACGACCTTTAGCAACATCGATATTCGACTATAATGCCCCTTTTCGAAATGAGCTGGCTGAAAAGTTTATGGGGCTGTAATGAACTGTGATTGATGCTTATCTGGTGTACATAGGAATGTAAGAAAACTGAACGTATTGAAACACTGCAGTATTTCAAGTCTTCTACATCACACGCAGTCATGTGTTGAACTAAACAAGATTGAGTTACGCCCTAATCATTTATTTTTCACCGTATAGTTCGGTACTGATTAAAAATGTGTCGTTTTCACAAAACTATCAACAATATGGATACAACTTAAGAGTACAAGATATCCCCAATACTATTTATACTGAAAAGCACGAAACATTTCATCCTATATCTAACAGTACAGAATAGGCATTTTTCGGGTACAATGTTACGCAAGTTTGAATGCTGGGTGTACAATCGGATTCAATAAATTAGGTGTGTTAGCTTTTGGACAGTGGCTTACTGTTTAGCAATTCAAGTTCTGCTTGGATAAACTAGGTCGGGCTTAGATAGCCGAGAGATCGTTGTGTTATGGAATTAGAAGAAGCATACGGTGTACTACGCAATCAATCATTCCGGATACATCGTTCCGGATGGCCACACTGTCACGGTCACATACACAGCTCCTTTGTTAATCTTATTCTGTTCAACTATCCAAAACAAAACATCTTCATCAGGGACAAAGTACAAAACATTGAGTGAAACAAATTCATATCAGATTACGACGTTTTTTTACCGGTGATCGAGTGAACTAGTCAAAACACGTTTCATCTTCAGTACAGAAGTGGACATAGTAACAATGAAAAACATGATCGTCTAAGCAACAGAAAACTTCATACGATTAACTAAACTGTTGGATTATGTTACAATCTGCCTTATTGTAACAGTCAAGCACAATGGATAGAGTGACGGGTCTCAACTACTGTTGTTAATGAAGATGTGTTTAGTGGTTTTCTTCGCTGTTTGTGAGTAGGCAAAGTTCATAAGACAGAAATAAAAGATAACATGTTTCAATATAACTTTTGATACCGGTTTTTTTTACCTAAGACAAACTTTTCGATTTGTGAATTTGACCATCCGATGTAGTTCATTCAACAATATGATGGCTCTCTTCTAAAGGAATGTGGGTTGGCGTCATTCTGGATGAAAATTTCTAGTTGCGGAGGCCACGTATTCCAGAGCATCACATTCGTCTGAGTGCGAAAAAGCTACAACCAAACTTACAAATATCATGAAAACTATTGCTACTTTCATATTAACAGAAATAGCAAGACTGTTACATACCAGTTCCATTGTTAGCTTTCTAGTGATACGGGATAGACTTAAAATTGACGTAAAAAAGGATAGTCTGTGTTGCTGTAAAAACTCAGTCCTACCGAATCCTGTCATCGTGTTTGAAAGTCATCCGAATGCAGGGACCACTGATCATGTTTTAGGTTATTCAAAACCTTATTTTATCGACTTGGGATCATTTCGTTAGAGAGAACAAATAAAGTCCGATTGTTGGTAGACTAAATGTGTAGCACGTCGCTCGCGCTGAGATTAGAATCATGTTGTGATTGTACATCAATCAATTCCAAGCTTACCGTGTAGTAGTTTTAGTGAAACGAACACAAATTTATCCTACATTTTAATAAGAAAACGCAATACTTAATAAGCATACTAGCACATCGAATCATCCCCTAACAGACCACCCTTCATTATGCAGGCGGAAACTTTCATAGAGTTTTGTGAAACTAAAATGTCAAGCGTATGTGCGATTCTGGAGATCTAAACTAGCTGACAGATTGAAATTGAAACAGAGTGCTGTAGTGAGGATGAGCAATCACTCTACACAACTCACACTACCGCTGTTCAGTAGTGGAGCAGGAGCATAGATTTTGACCCCGATATAGCCCCGAGAAAAATATAGGAAGCACTGAAGTGCAGCATCGCATGAAGTGGCTCTTGGTACGTAAAGGAACTGAGCACTGGCTTCCATAGCATCCGTGACCTTCTAAGACCGGTGTCGTGCGCAGATAAGCGTTTTTGTTTATAGTCTTGTTTAAGCGCATAACCTACTTAATGGTTTTTCCTAATAAACGACCCTTGCGCCCTCCGTGTTCTCGACTCACAACAGTACATTGTCCATTATATAATCATGAGTAAGTAGGGATAGAAATGTCTAATCATACTGGATCGGCAGATGCACAAGGCATATCCACAGGATTTTCAGACTAATTTATTATGCCGCTCTCACCGGTCATTAAATATGCATACCTGTCACGATGACGGTTCAGTGATAAATGAGGATGTGCCTTAGTTACAGAAGACTTCTCAACGTTCCTGTTTATTCACGTTCATTCGTTTTACGTGCTTTTAATAACATTGAAACACAGTCCACTTGTTGATCAACACAATGAGAAGAACTGGTGTAATAAAGGCATTTTCAGTCTAATGTAAACCGATGAATCCACATGACAAGTAAATCACCCTCCGTGTTATTCTAATTACGACGATCTCGCAATTCCAGTCCGACTTCTTCTAATCTGTTGTCTAGTGCTTACACCCGTTTTGAGATGCTTTGGCTTTCACTGAATCAGGAATATTGCATTCATATTCTCGGTGTAATTTGGTTAATGCTTGAAGACTTCGTCTTCAAGGTAGGTTGCTTCAGCAAACAGTTAGGATGGATGGTTTCAACGTGATTTACTGTGGATACGTCTGAAACAGTGTACAAGAAATCTAGATCATGCTGGTGATTTCCACCGCCTACACTCAAGTGAAAATATTCAAACTTGAAAACTGATGGGGGAATTTGGCTGAGAACTGTTGAACACCACTCACAATTGATGGCATCTCTCACGTTCCCATCAACACTTTGGCCATTTTTCTCCGAAAAGAAACACTGAATTCTAGTTTCACCCTTTTGGAGGATGGTCCGTGCTGACAGTTGAAGTCCGGCCATTCGTTCTCAAAACAACTTTGGTGTCTACCGTGCCAGTGACTACAAATTAAGCAAACCTGAATAATCATTCACGGATACTCAGTCACATTCGCTTGTGAATGTCACTCAGATTGCAGAAACATTTCAACAGATGGCATCTTAACCGTCTTGTTAACTTAAACCGATGGCCGTCGCGCCGTTGCTCACTGATAAGTACATGGGGTTCAGTCGATATAAAATGAACATTGCTTGCGAATGATCGCTGCTTTTGGTTTCCTATATATTGCTCAGCAAGTTTAATAATGTCTAAAATCTCGATTTTAATCGACGCCCTAATCATGTGGAGATCGATTGGCGTCACTGTTACAGTCGTTAAAGACGATCGAGCAGTTTGAACATCACTCGCGACGAGCGTGGCTGGGAGCTTCCATATGACAGTTCGGTCTGGGTTAAGTTGAGGTAACGACGTGTTAGTTAATATGGTTGCACATGCACTTGTGACCGCCGTTTACTTGTTGGCTTTGGGAAGTATGTGCATTATTGACGTGCTCTACCAGGAGCGAAACTCGAGTCTAGTGTTTTTTCTCGAAAGGAGCTGAATGAAAGTTCTAAGATACTGCAAAAATGCCCTCATATCTGAGCGACTTTTAAGGTAGGTGATCAGATTACCTTAGTCTTGACCTTGTGGCCTAATTCACATGTTGTCACTGAATTATTGAGCTGATGCAGTTGGTTTCTGATTGTGCAAAGGAACACAAACATCTCCACCCACGGGAGGTATGGTTCATGTAACTAACAGTACCGATGGATGAATGGTCAGTTGCACCAACTTTCACTGCATTACGCGGAAAACATCATTCTGTTACATTTTGATATAGTTAATGCCCAACTTCAAAACAATGATTCACTTTGACCGATTTCGTTCTTGTTGAGGTTTGAGAGGTTTACTTATCTGGTTGTTTGTGAAGCGGACATACAGTCAATTCGTAAATCAGTTTAGTAATATGCAACAACATATTTTTAATACCTGTCAACAAGTTAACGTTATTAACGGGGGTCAGGCATTGACTCCTTTTTTCGGAATTCGATGAGTTTTATGTGATGTACACCTTTGTATCAACAACCCTGTTTAATTGGTGGGAAATTAATAGTCCATGCCTTAGGCTGTCACATAACCTCACCTTCAGTTTTACGAACTTACAGGCTGATTCTACCGCTGCTCTGAAGGTTGTTGACCGAGTTTCTTCGCGAAGGCGTCAAAGATACAGTAGAAATCTTCAGCAATCTTACTCGCAAAATCATAATCAAACGGACCGTTGTCTTTAGCAAAGTAGATTTGATGCAATTCAATGTCTGTTGCATGTTTGAAACCAGAATTCAGAACTCTCTTCAGCTTATTACATATTTACCTACAGAATTGATATTGCCAGTTTAGCTCTCTGAATCGCTTTCCAAATGTTTAATTAAGCCGTTCGCTTACATGTGTAATGTAAATGGGAAAATATTAATAGCTTTTATTTTAGACATCAGTCAGTATCATCCATAATCTCCAAAATGTTATGACTAAGCGAGACGAAAACATTATTCGCTTATTGAACCAGCGACGAGATAGTATTGTGGAAATACTAATTTTCTGTAAGCTAGTAAACAGTTGCACATACTGCGGTTGTAACACTATGGCAATCTTAATGATGAAGTGAGAAAATGAGTTCAGGAAGAAGAGTAGTGCATTCTGTGAATGGGATATTGATAAGTGAATTTTGAAAAAAGTGTGTGCAGCTGTTTTACCAGCTTGAAATATCCATAAGGGTGTATAACCGATCGTTGCCGGTCGCTAGAATAGTCGTTCCGTTCTCATACCGTTGCTTTTCCTCTGATAAATTCACTAATTGTCCATCAATCCGTGGTATGTCCTAGTTAACGAACTGGGTTGACAACAGAGGTCGACCGCTGGCAAAATTTATTTTTTAATCTTGCTTACTCATTAGTACTATATGGATATTGTTGTTAAAAACCGGACATTGACGTGCAATGTTGGCGATTTCTCCAAAAGGATTTGGTTTGTAGGCGGTTTTAAAATGTTGAGAATGACAATAACAGTAGGTGTAAGATGATCCTGATTACATGTGTGAAAACGGCATGGTGCATCCATTCATTTAATATAATTATGTAGTTAGGAGTACATTTTGATGGGTTCCAGGTTCGATAGTTTTCTGTTTGTCTTGTACGAAACTTTCTGGATGAAGTAACCATGACCATATATCCGTTATAATGAACGAAATAAGGCACGTGAAAGTCGTTGACGGATTTCAAACAAACGGCACTTCAAGGTTTTTTCTTCTATCACCTAACTTATCAAAGTAGCAAGCTAGGTCTTTATTGATCGGATGGTAGTAAGCAACGTGAAAATTTTTACCGTAATGTGAAACAGCAATAACCATCCTCAGGTCACAACCGGGCTACCCCAGTGGAAATAGATTGTATCATCTTTAATATGGAGCTGTTGAGGCATCACTGGTATAGGTTCCGTGTCACCCTAATTAGATGGTAGGCTTCCATTAGGGTCAACATCTCTTGGGTATAACATGCATGAACAACAGTGCACTTGGGTTGTGTCTGTCGTAGAGGTCATCAGTGATGCATATCCGATTTCCGAATTAGAGATTGACTCCAAACTTCATGACTCTCATGAAATGACTATGTTCCACTGGCTTTAGACTAGACATAACGGACTCCTTACATTCAAATGCTACACCCTTGTCGTCTGCGAGTTCTCCGTAAGTTACCCAACTGACATAATGACTCCACATAGTAATCTGGCAATAAGCATTCTTCGGTTAAGCTAAAATCATCGATTCATCAAACAACAGTTGGCTAGTGACATGCCGCAATTTACGTGTTGAAAAGTTCTATGAAAGTAAATTGGATGCTAAAAATATCTGAAAACAGTTAAAATTTACCAGTGCCTAACATGGCGGGCGAACTGTTTCACATTCATTACCACTGCTTACCGACCTGGCAATCCACCACAATATCACAGGAGCCTTTGATTCAGTTGATAGAGCAGCTCTTCGGGATAGACTATGCTTGAGAAGTATATCGATATCCTGAAAACAATTTACTGTCAGACCTCGAATAGAGTAGGGACTTGAGACAGCTTATTGCCTACCTTGAGTAAGATGTGAAAAGGGTAATGAAAAAGTTAGTTATTGTGTCTTCTGGGTGGACAAACTATCAGCCACTGAGTATGCCAACCTCGTCTCGTAAACTTCGTTGGGGCTAGGACACATCTTACGAATATCAACTTGCTGTCTGCCACACTGTGGTGGGCTAGATTGGAAGAGATAGCCTGGTGATCAACACGTGAAGGTAACAACAGTGAAGCTTGCTTCATCAGTTCAACCTTTACATCTTAGGTGGGGTGCAAAGGACAATGAAAGACTCTTTTGGAGAACAAAATTTGAAACCAAGAAGAATAGAAGTCAACAGCATGTGAATAACGAATTTCTGCGTGCATTGACCTAATATCTTTTTCATTTCTCTCCACATCTTTTTTTCGCCGTATAAACTCTTCAAGTTTTCTTTTTCTTTGTTGTAGCACGTTTGCCAACTCACGTGGCTTTTGCCATATCGAATATATGTTAAATATTGTTACGTTAAACATAAACTAATCCGTGAACGTTGTGTTGCTGACAACCTATGGGGAAGGAGTCTATGCATTTAATGCATCCGATTTACAGCGAAAACCCAGCACTGTAATTTGTTTCCAGTTGTGCAATTGCACTTGCTGGTAGCAGGGCCAATGGGAAAAAAAATAGTCGTCTACGCCATCGGACGTTAAGCCACTCTTCAGTCTCAATAACGCGCTAAACGAATCAATGAACAGCACATCGAGTACGGTAATAACACTTTTATAGAGAGGATGAGTACGGGTGTTGTTAGCCCAGTGCCAAGGCACAGGGCATGCTGGCATGAAAGTCCCCCAGCTTATTCCGTTAAGAATTCTGCTGGTGTACGAATACGACTAACTAGCACACAGAAGTTGGGTGTTCACGCCCACTGCTTGACCGAATGCGATCATGTGAATTACCAACTTAACAACACTCCTAGACAGACCAGTTACGTGACGCAGGTGCCAACACGCGAGCCACTAGTTTACGTGTATGAGCGAATGGAAATCAGAGGTACGGATCATCATGTCTGGGATTGAGTATATGTGCACAGGTCCATCGAGTGGACGCTATCCACTAAGTAGTCTGATGACAATAAAAAGCCACTCAAATCCATTAGCTAAAGGTAGGTCGGATAGCGTTGAGTTAACACACTGGACACAAGTATACGTATGTATTCATTTGTTCACACCTGATTGATAAACAGATTGAGGATAACACAAAGTTAGGAGCAAGTTGTAAAACTCTGCGTTTCAACCACCTCGGGTGGCCTTCCTCAGGAGTGTTGTAATCGAAGTCACATGTGATTTTTGAGTATTACAACTTGCACCTAACTTTGTGTTATCCTCAATCTGTTTATCAATAGCATGTTAAACACGACGCCCAAACTGTTTGACTTCATTCGTACTAAATTTGGTGCAGATGTTTAGACTTGATGTTCAATAAGTCAAACTTGCCCGTCGTTCATTGTCTATAGTCGTAAGTGAACACCCTATCTGGATCGAACTCTGTTACCTAAGTCCTGCATTTTCTAACGGCATTGTAGTCGTATCCAATCTGACATTTCGCGTAGAAGTACACAACGTGAACCAAAATATCGGCCCGATTAGCTTGATTGATCAACTTACCAGAGCAAAATAGTTGACTTCTCGTAGCCATCGGTCCAGTTCAACGTCGGTTACAAAATAGTCGAGTGAGTGCCGATCATCATCAGCTGAGTGGTCGCAATACCCATTCATCGACCTGCCTTCTTCCGCATAAAACCGTTGAAAGTTATGATAGGCCCTCAAATAAGATTTGATCCATTCTCGCTGGAACGGGAGCGATGGATATTTGGAGTAGTCCGTTGGTTCGACTCCTTTTGACCCCAAAGGAAAACAAGACTGACTATGTAGGTTGTCTCTTGATATCTGAATCAAACACTCATTTTCAAAAAGTATGTTAAAAACTGTGGAGAATTCGCCACTCTTATCAAAAAGGAATGCAACTCCAGTGAACATAAGTGAACATTGCAGTCCAAGTACAGTCCTTTAGCAGTTACTTGCCTGCGCCGTGAATGGCATTTGAATTCAAGTTCACTTATAAAGAACAACCATATGTACTAAGTGGGAAACCAGTTTTCAACTCCTACCTCAAAAGATGCCCACTGTTACGCAGTATTCAAGGTCATCCGTTACAGGTTGAATACTGCTAAGTCGAGTGAACTTAAAAAGAAGTACTCGCGGTAACAGGATGCTAACTGGCGGCCAAGTGATTCGTAAACGGGCCTGGTTACTGCTCAGCCTACTAACTACACACTAGGTTTGCCCACAAACTTCACTCAGTTAAACACATCTGAATCTGATGTCACTAGTGTTTCATGCTCGGGTTTAAGACAAAACAGTACCTCGATTTGTCAACATAGTTATTGATTAAACTCATAAAACAAAATTAGGAATGCACTTTCAACCCTAATGTAACTAACCAAGTCACACATTTACCAAGCCAGAGGTCTGTTTCACGTTACTTAAAGCAAAAGGTAAGTTCAGTGTTTCTTAAACACACTCTCAATGAAAAACACTTACTAGACATCGTACATATAGTTATTAAAAAGCCTAGTATTGAAATAAGCTTACTACCGTGCAACACGCAATGAGTGGAGAGAAAACGGCCTGGTACATTCGGGCCATAATAAAGTCTGCCATACGAAGGACGCTAGTTACGATTCAGGGACATAGTTAAGAGCCTCTCCAGCCACATATGCGCCGGATTCCTCGGTCCTTAATCAGAAACATGCACTGAGACGACAAATATAAGCTTCAGTGTCACTTATGATACGCATTTGTACTAGGCCCTTACCTCTTCCACTCGGCTATGGGTTTCACAAACAAAACTTTTTAAAACAAGCAGTATGATGGCATGTAAAGCATACCGAGCCAGTGGAACCAGTGACTGAAAATCGCGTTAGTTACGTGCGCGTTCAAATTGTTGGCTATGAGTGTCTGTTGTGTGACAGTCCCGTTGTTCACATGGTGATTACAATGCACAAGAGCAATTTTACGCAAACAGCGACTGTCAAAAAAGAATAATCAATGAATACCTCTCACCCGAGCACACCATATGAGGCATGGAACGCATGAATGCATAAAATGGTTGACCTTTCCTGGGAAGACATGTCTATTCGTTATCATAGATGTCTCAGGTTAATAACCACCATTCTGCTCCTTGAAAGTGCAACTATTGACTGCTTCACTGATGCCTCTATCAATATTTTTGCATCTATCGAGGGAGGAAGGTGTAATGAGTAGGTCGAATATACTACTGTCAAACGAGCAGTAGATATACGGCAGTGGTAAGCAAAATTCATTCACTTGTTTAAAGCGTTCTTAGCTGTCTGTGAAGAATCGATGATTAAAAATTGACCACAATAGGAAGAATACACATGCTGCAAAATGTTAACGTCACTTCTACTATCACCAGCTACGAACGTAAAAATTGCAGCCTAGATACGACAGACCTATATGCGGAATGGACGCTAATCAGTAGTCGTGTCATCAACACCGCGGTAACCCAATGAGTTTAAAGCTATGCCAATGTCAGGTTAATCGGAGAGCTTGACACACAGCTGTGCAGATACTTAAAAGTAAACCACATCCGCAAGTGATTTGGTCACTTCATTCTTTAGAAGTTCAATGAACAAAAGAGCAAACGAGTTTTATGTTGTCACGTAACAGACTTTTTACTGTAGCCATGTGATAAGCCGGGTAACGTGCAAAAACGATCAACTTTCACGTTACTGATGAGCAGTCGAGGATTTGACTAATTTCAGCTTATACATCACTCATACTCAGTCGCAGCTTTCGTATTCACATAGACTACTTAATGAGAACATATGTAACTGATGGGCACTAACTCGAGTCTAGTGCTTCTTAAGATAAAGGCTGACTGGAAAGTCCATCTCAATTAAAAAACTGTGATCAACCGTGAATGGCGTTCAATTTCAAAATTTCTAATCATCCAAACAGCTGAAGCTGTGAATACACGCACGCCTCATTAGCACAAAACAAATTAGCATTAGCAATTATTTTGTAAATGAAGTTTCTGGATTTCCACTGATTAACAAAGAAATAGGTTCCATAAAATACATTTAATCTAAAACACAGTGCTATGGGCAAGTTAGTCCTAAATGTCGGTCTAGCTAAAACAAGGGTCTACATCAGTTGGGAAATAAACTGTATACAGTGTTTTAAAGTGATTCTCATGCGGAAGTCATTATATATACTTCTCAGCTGGTGGTAACCTTAAGAAAGGTTGAATATCTGTTTGTATTTTCTATCTCTATCAACCCAAATGACCCAGTCGTGATCCGGATTCGGTTGGATTTATGCGTACCTACTCATCACAGCTCCAGTAACGTAGTCGACAAGAGCGACCAATATGTTGCTTTGGAGCAATTCTTCAATAACCCAACGTAATTGTTCGAAAAGAGACAACTCATATATATATATATATATATATATATATATATAAGTTTCACATTCATTACCACTGCTTTGTTCCGCCCGACAAAACTGATCGATTGACATGTGTTAACACTTACTGAATCATGCACATGATTGGTTGCTTTGTCATACGCTGTTGTGTAACTACCAATCGTTTACCGCGGCCGGAAGGCCACTGCTTGCGCGTTGGTTCATGCACATGCTTGTTCACTTTCGCACTTGCGACTGTCAATACAGTACTCGTTATCCCAGCGTCGTTTTACCGCACCAGTAAGCACAACAGTGCCGCTCTCTAGAATGTCAGTGCGTAAGTAGCATTAAAAAGTCAAATGACATCATCCGACGTTGGAAGAGCTTAGCCGTTCGCACACAGAATAGTTAGATTACAACGCTGTTCAGAAGCATTTAGTATTTTCTGTGCATTCCAAGTACACACGTAAATCCTGAGCGGGTTATCAGTTATGCTTAATAATGGAGCAGACAACTTTCTTAAAAGCTGTTCGCTCATTGTGATGTTAGATTCAGTACAGAATCATTCTTAAACTGACTGGCTAAATTTTTAATAAAATCACGTGCGGGCACAATGATGAGTGTATGACGTGCTTTATTATGTCATTCCGTTTGCAGTATAAGCCATCTGTCCTACAAATCAATAAACCACCGGATTCAAACGAACAACACGCTGGCCTAATTTTCACTGAATGGAGAAGTAACTTATAATTGAGGGAAAAATCAACCATTTCTAATTTTGAGAATAAGGTGGACTGCGAAAGAACTTTAAAACGAAGATATTAACATAACCAAAAACTCATGTGTCATTGGATTTAGACGCAGCCAAATTATATACATATATATATATTGTATCACGGTATCGATTGGGACTTCTGGAGGAACAAAAATTCAGAAAAATATGGGCGACGAAATACTTCCCACAGTTGATTATCCACCAGTGATTCGTGGTAGTCTACGATTAATGCTGCAACTCAAAGACGCATTCTTGGGAGGTTTCAACTTGGTGGAAGAATACCGAGATCAATTACTCGTCTGCAAACATGGATTTACAAGGGATCTTGTTGTGTATCAACTGACGAAGGGACTTACAGGCATAACTCGACTACGTGATGATCTTGCCCATGTGGAGTCACAGGCACAAAGCCGACTAAAACGGAACACTGCTCTCAGAGAATACATCTTAGATCGTCATGGCATGTCCACTTCATCCGATAGGACGTGTGCTTCTGCCGGTATAGCAGCTCGTATAGGTCAAGATCAACAGTCAGATCCGAATCGTTGTGGTACAGGAACTGCGGTGCTGGGCAGTCCACTCCCACCGCCTATTAATGCACCTGACTCGGTGGAACAAGCATTACATGGGGGATTAGACCGTTTCAAAGGGACGATTGATGTGGATGTGTTACAAGTGCCGGAAGAAGTTGATCTTGCCACGACCACCACCGAAAGTGGTACGAATTTACTGCCTGTGGTCGAATTCTACAGAGGATTCTTTTTTCTCCAGATGCACTTTCAGGTAGGTTCACTATATGGAAAACCATAACAAACCATCAGCAAAACAGACGTAGTGGAACAGACTGAATATGGATATATCTTAGCCTGTGTGAACTACGATATTCCACTCAGACGATATGGAAGGACAGAGTTTGACGTTTGAGCGTTTTGGTAACGGGGCACAATACTGACGTCTGTAGGCCTGGTTGTATTCACTTCGTACATAAATAATCACCACGAAGGAGGCGATAACAAACGGGCAATTAAAATGGATCTGATTGAAAATACCGAATTTGGGATAGAAAAGGAATGCACTTTTAATTGCCTAATTGAAATAAGTGTGCGAAAAGTTACAATATGCGAACTAGTTATACAGTCATCTATTTTTACCTTGAGCAGATCAGTGTGTAACTTACAAAGTTCACAAGCGCAAAATGCGGTGGTTATTCTAGCAGTTTTCATACTTACGGCAAAACTGAGCCAACAGTGATCATAAAGCTGGAATAGCAAGAATTATCTCGAATGTGTCGATATGAAATAATGAAGTCTGCATTCCATTCATTATTGTCAACTCTGTTGTTTTTCTCAATCCACTGTTATATTTATGGGTGGGTAAACACTTATGTGCTGTTCGCAGATTGTGGTCACTTACGGGAAACATCCAAATCTTTTCATAACAATTTGAAAGTTACGTGACATTATGAACAGTCTAATTGACATGTGTGCACTACTAAGTGTGGATATACTCAACCACTTTCTATAAGTTAGATATGGTGTATCACTGACTATCTGCTACAGTTGGCACAGATACAAACAGATTCACTGCAGTTTTCATTAGAACAGTTTTTCGCCATATATTCAAAGCAGACTAAATGAGCTTAATGTTACCCTGTTAGGATAAACGCTTTACTCCTCTTGACCGTTCATTTGCACAGTATGAAATGTGTTTAATCAAGAATGTGTTGCAGACCGTTTTATATTCTCTTAGGAGTCTGACACACTTTCCCTTACTTAGTGTCACATCGTTTTAGACCACCTCTTGCTTCGAGAGCTGTATTTACTCTGGTATGACTGAAGTCACAGTAACGAACAGCCGATCATGAACTTTAACGAGTTACATCATAAAATGACACGCTTTTTTCGATCATTTTGAGTTTTAACATCGCTAAGTCGCCCTTACTCAAATCACTGGTTCAAACTTAACATCCTCACTTTTAATCAATTAAGAAAAACGCTTGTACAAAACGATAAGTTTCATGATGCTACCTGCTTTTACGAACGTTATGGTATACAATACGGATAGTCTTACGATTGTGCTGCACACCATGGATGTAGATTCAGTGATGATATGGACTGCTTCAGCTACCACCACAAGCTACACCAGTCATCAGAAATACTTCAATGTGGCTGTAAAGCCGTATGACAAATGAACGCAATCAGTACTACCTCGAGATTGATGTCATGTCATACGGTGAATCTGATACAGTTCAATATAACTAATAGAAAACGTTATTAATGAAGTGTTTGCAATTAAACACTGACCAGATGATAAGATATTCTCATCTCTTACACTGCAAACATAATTTCCCAAGTTATCCTCAATTTATTGTCACTACCAGTGATACATAACCGCTACACAAACGTTAAAAATAAACCGAATTCTAAATTGGTATTTAATTTCAGAAATCCATATGTCTAAACTCAAGTAATCCGCCTCAAGACGTCATTAGTTAACAAACATGCAACCGAGTTATAGGTTAGTGAGCGACTAAAAGCCAGCCTCTTTGAAATCTTCCGCACCCCACTTTATCAATATCATTGTTGACACTAATCCACTGGTGATTGGAACATTTGTTTAACTTCTATACAACTAAGGAAGCAAAAATAACTCATGTTTTTTAATGAAAGAATGTAGATCCGAATGTGACTTATTTCAAAAAGCCCTTATGCATAGACTTGAATACTCCATTTAAACATGTCTTCATGCTGCAATCAAATTGTTAGAGAGTAAGTTGGCACCTTCATGCAAGCTTCACCCTCCCTTTCACTGTTGCCGGCTGCGATACACAGATGCTTGATTTTACAGTCTTCACTCCCATTCATATAACTATAAATGTCATATGATGTGAGTGTATAGAACTAAAAACTATGCACTGTCGAGTGTTTCCAAGGTTCATTTGTAGCCATAATGACAAACTAAACCGGAAACAGATGCCGTCCGCAATTCCCACAAAAAAAAACAGATGAATTTAAAAGTGAGAGTTAAACAAAAGTCGGGAGAAACGGTTAAAATCTACTATCATTTCAAAGTACATCTGCAATACAGATGTCTGTAGTTAAATATACAAGTTGAAATAATCCACTCCTGTTTCTCCTTTGTCTCGGTCATTGCGACTTCTTTGTGTAGTTGAAAATCCGCATGAACTATCGATATTATGCTAGCAGTGATTCTGTACGGGAATTTCATAAGATTCCTCACTTCTTTCTGAATGGTATATATATGAAATAAAGATATTCCATTATGACCGTATCATGAATACACCGTAATGAACATTTCCCTATTTAAAATAATCTTTCATTTACTACATTCGCTTATTGCGGTTTACCGACAGATTGTCTAGATTTCACCATTACGGTCTTAGTCATACAGTCAGTCAGACATGATGTCAGCCTGACGAAAGTAAATCGACAGTAGTCCAATGACCAGCATCTATTTTCTTGTCAAAATACTGTTTGTGGTGAATATCACTATTCCGAGTTCCGTTCGCTAGGATGGTCTACTTAGTGGGCGATTTCTAAAATGATTTAACAGTATCCTGCATTTTGTGTGTGTGGTATTTCACACAGCTCATTCTTTTGTTGAATAGCTGATTCCCATGTAACTTCGCGACAGTGAAAGGAGTTCATCTTTTGCCGATAAAAGTGGACCTTCAAACCACTATGATAGATTATATAACAATTTCATTGTTAGGGTCTTGCGGATGAAACATTTTAAGTTCAACCATAATCACCTGACAGACTGTGACTTCTGAATACGTGCTTGAAAAGTCATTTGGTGGACAAGTTAACTGGTGAACTTACGGAATTTGCACATGCGAACGATCAACAGATGTCAGTGCCTGAATGACAACAGCGAAGCCTTACAATGTTCCGCGCCAAATGTGTTTTGGGTACCATTCGTAAATCAAGGACAGATTACATGACATTAAAGTGCAAACCCTGAAACTATTCACATGAATGGCGTACTGTATTTGTTTACAATCATGTGTTGAATTGCTATATCGACCTGACAGGCTGCAATAGAGAGGTCAGGAATCCGTTAAGTTTGCACACACTGGCAGAGACTTTTGACTGAGTCGTACCTACAGGCATAAACGCTCGGCATATGGCGAAACATCTGAATTGGTATGGTGGATGTGCGGCATATGGTTCTTTGAGCTAATGAGTGAGCTAAGGCTTTCGGTTAGTCCACCCAGAAAGCATTAGACTCGTGCTGGGTGCGGAAGCGCTGTATATCTTAGACCGTCGTGGGTTTGAAATGAAATGGACATCAACCTTATAATCTGTATGAACAAATCATCCTATTTAAATACTCGCTTACAAAGATTTGTTCATTGTGGGGCGAAAACGAGGTTGTTACTAGGTGCCGTTAAGGCTTGCGCACGAAGTTGGAACTGTCTCGACAAGTTTGCGGATTGCACCATGGAAGTACATTAAAGTCTGTGGCCGGTCAGAGACGGTATCATTGGAACTGGTGGGAATATCGAACCATGTTTTAAAAGTCATTTTACAGATAGAACAAACGAATTACCTGCGTAAAAGTTTGATCAGTTCAGTCACAATCTATCTTAAACAGCGCGATGTGCGCCGTGCTATAACACTGTTGATGGGTCATGGGGAAAGATTACACGTAAAGTCTGTTCAAATAATTGCACTAGTGTTTATTTACTAACAATCACAACACAGTTGTTTATCGATTTTGACTTCCAAGCTGATCCGTCATGATGCCCTCAAAGGAAGTTAACATAAATTTACTTGGATTCGACATTTTCTGCTTTCGGACTGAAAAACAAATGAATGTATATAGTAGGTGAATACTTTCATCGTATTGCACCATGTATCAATTCGTCCCCTCATCACAAAAAACCGACACTTCCGATTTAAAATCGTAATTCAAGTCGTTTGCATTACTATACACTTTACTAAGGGTGACTGTCCATGTGATCTTCTCCAAGTTGTCTCGGGATAGTTCATACACAGACTATTCATCTTGGAAGCATTTATCCTTAGGGCATTTCACGATCGATATGTAAGGTTCTCCGTCCACGAACAAAAGTATTTTGATAAGAATAAGCCATACAGTAGTGAAAGTTACACACATACGCGGTGGCGGTTTCAAAATCAACTAGATTCTTTAAACAAGTGCACATTTGTATCTACCGAGATTGCAACACTTTAAATACTGTGTAGTCGATCTTTCTTCTGACCTGTTTGCGTTGGATACTAAACTCGCGTGAGCTTTCAGGTATGTAAACTTTCCATACGATGACTCATATTGGAGATTACTGGAAGGATGCTGTGTGTCATGTAAGTTAGTGCGCGTCCGTAGTTAGGAATTTTAATGGAGAGCACCCATATCAGGATCAAGTTACACCGGTAGCGTTCACGAAGGCTGGAAGGTGTAGTGACATAAAAGCTATTTCAGAATTCATTCTGAAGAGAGATTCAGTTCTAATTTACACTCACAATATAATGTGAACAGAATGAAGTAGGTAGTTAACATCTTAACTTGAAGACCATCGTTGATTCGAGGCCCCTTCTGGGAAGTCCAGATTTATATATAAAAAAAGTGGTCACAACGAGAATTCGATATGAAGATAACGGATCGGACCGAAAATGGTATGTCAGTCAAAAATATATGAACATAGAACGTAGTATGAACAGACGTTCGGGAATATCTAGCAAGGGTGGTTGATACACAATAACCCGCACTCTTTTGTGCTCTGGATGAGCAAACCTTTATCTAAGTTCTTTGTCAGAAACGATGTAAACAGCTGTTGATCGATTGGGTGAGCAATCGCGTTGTGTAGTCTTTTCTTTTGTGTAGTCTGCCGAAATCCGGGTCACTGTGACACAGTGGAGCTTGCACGGAGTGCGCAAACACGTGTTCACGTTTCTCTGAGTCCGGTTTTTCTCACAAAAGGTGGATCATTATGATTCGAACTGCTTTTGATTAGTTTGAATCACTTTTGATTACTTAGCTGAGTGACAGTTGGGACCGCGCTGACTCACTTATTTTTCTGGGTACGTAAGTATTCGTTGATCCATTCGGCGTAATAAGTACGCTGGTTACGCGAGCCCCCTAAAACAGTCACTAGCCACACACCTCTCTGTTCTACCCAGTTCAACAACTTGGTAGCAGTGCCCGTTATATGAAATTCGCAAATTACCACAACTAGTGATTTCCTCGAAGGAGATGGAAATATAACCCATTTTGCTGTCTTAGGGTCAATTTCATTTGAGATTTCGTTAAGATAAATGGTTTGCATGTTATCGTACGCTTTCGGTTCACAGTTGTCTAATTTCCCAACAATTTTGGCTGCCATCATTCAAGGAAAAACTGTCCCTCGGTTTCTCGATTTTGTGCATCTATAACCTAATGTTGTAAACCCAGAAGGCGGATGAAACAAAGGTTACTTTATTGGAGAAACCAACACACTACTTAGGCGTCTTAGCACGACTAGAAACGGAAACACTCATTTGCACACCATACTCTTCTGAGGATACTCCAGTCGCTCTAGACACCATGTATCAGTTCCATCCTGTAGCGAAAGCCATTATTTGTCATTCTGCCCTCCAACGATCCATCCCGTATCTCTGTCTTATTTATCACGCGATTATCTCGATCCGCGATCATCTCGATCCATGCTGCTACTGAATAGTGGTGTGAGTAGTATGGTGCGACCCTATCTCCTCACTACACTAAGGATGTTGGAAAATTGGACTGTTCTTGCGACAGTGATGCAATTGATCTTTCTCCTTATTTAAAACCGATGGGTAGGCCCGGCTACAACTGAGTGAACTGACACTGTGACAGCCCCATTCCCTCACTTCGTCAACTTACTATCCATACTTCCTAAACGGACGTTGATGACCTGTTACACATATTTCAATTAGTAATGAGTAATTAAAAGTTGAGTCGGCTTTATCATCCGTGGATCAGTGAAACCGGGAAGCCAACTAAGTAGTCTTCAGCAGTCCACCTCATAGATTGTAACACGTGAACAGTTGTGAGTTGCATCGAAAAATTAGGCGCAAAACAGTCATACCAAATACACGTATACAATGATTTTAGACGGGCAGCTGCAACACATGCACTTTCGATGTAATGGTTATATAGCCCAGAATAACCAGTTTGATCTTACTTTAGGATCTTTTAGAAGTTTTCTGATGTAAATAAGACAGTCATGGGTAAGTCACCTTGGACAATGGGATGGGTCTGGTCTTCAGAGAATTCTCTTCGGAATCTGTGAGTTCACTAAGCAAAAGCAAAACAAATTTAAGTGATGGTTCAACAAACAAAACTCCTTGACCTTGTCTAAATACGTACGTAGGAGCTTAGTGATATGTGATGCAAGATAATCGCATTGCTAGTCGTTCGTTTAAACTGAAGAAACCGCTGGTCACTCACAAGTTTTGCCACTGCGAAATTCCTTGGTTTTCCAGAGTAACATATGAGAAAATTTCTGACTTCTAATAATTAGGATGTTTAGTCCGTGTTAATGATTCCATTTTATTGCTGCAAGCTTCCTGTTTGGTGCGGTTAACTACGAACCTAGGAAGTGGTTGTTCAGCAGGACGGTATACGAGTCACAAGATGAACTTACTCATATGTGGAAGGTGGTTTGATGAGCACTTGTCTGTTGCCGGAACTTGGGTGGAGGGACCGCGGGGGGCGTGAAACACAAGAAAGCGAAGCGAGTAAAGATCATCTAAAGAGCGGACGGATGATGCGATGGTGACAGGATTTTATTCGGTTGTCAGCGCACTTTGATTGATCAATGCAGGTGATTACTGCCCTCAGTTTAGAAAAGCCCATGAGGGTGGATAAAAGTTAGCGGAATGCGCAGCAGTATGTCTCAGATGAACACAATGTGGTGAGTGGTATGGCAGCCAACAAGACGCTTGCATGAAATGAAGTAATTTAGTTATCTCGGTTGTATGATCTGTCTACTACTGACTACCCGACTGAGCAAATAAACCGCAAGAATTAATGTCGTTGAACGAATAAATGTGGCAATCGATTGTTCGACTTGCCCACTTGTGGGGGACAAAGTGCGTAGTAAATTGCTAACGAAAGAAGTAGGTGATTTTAAAGCTAACTTCGTAGTAGATTGTTACAGGTCAGTACTGAGATATCACCCAAGTGACAGTGATTTTCTCCAATCTCTACGTTTACATGGGCTTAGATGGTTAGGTCATGTATTAAGGATGCCAGCTAGTCGTCTTCCACACCGAGCACTATTCGCTGACACTGCGACCGACTGGTGTACGGCGCGAGGTGGACAGATAATGACCTGACGTAGGGAAATGGAGTCGTCCACGAAGGGGTTGGCCGCCGTGGGTCGTGTTCGTCTCCCGGGCTGGGGTCCTCGCGACTCACAGAGTCGGTGGTTGGAGACTCTAGGTGAGATGGCGGCTAATCGAGCTCAGTGGCGTGANATGATGATGATGATGATGATGATGAAAGTGATTTTCAGCTTTGTTATACACACTTCTATACCCTTTGTGTATGATTCATTGTACGGGTGTGAAAAGGACAAAGTGTTTAACGCATTCAACGCACAGTTTGCCCGCAAATGATAACTTTATGGAACAAACTTTGCAAGGCGCACTTTATCCCCTCGTGAATTATCACCAGGTAGGTAGGAAGGTTTTTGTACGTGAGATGACGATTGTCCACACAATGGCGAATTGTTGTAGTGGATACGTTTGTATCACACTCCGCCTTTGTTTACACCTTTAGTAAATTCAGCACGATAGTAAGATCCGCGGCTACTCATCGTCAATATACATTTCATTCGAGATGGATTTAAGATGACTGCCCTGATGTTTCTGCTCACAAGTGATGGTGTAGGCATAAAGAGAACTGTAAGGTGCCTTATAATGTGTTATTCATTTTGTAGACTGTTGTCAGTCTTTGATGTGTGCAAGCACTTGGGTGACACACCTCCGTGTCTCAAACTTGATATGAGATCAGTTTCGCTGTTCATTATATCACCTACCTGAGAACTACATGAATGAGCTAACTCAGGGTGATCCAAACCATACCTTCCGGTAGGTACCTACAATTGTGACTGAACATCAGTTCGATAATTTCCTATGTTATGACAAACCATACTTAATTACGTGAACCGCTTCTACTCGGTCGTATGACAACCGCATCGCCTGAATTGCACTAAACCAGCACATGGTCTTTTCTTAATCTGAGATCGACAATCACCATATTCACGTTGTAGATAAGCCAGAACGCACTGATGTTCAAACCAAAATACACTCCCTATTATGTCATCGGTCTGCTCTTTATACGGTATAAATTTACCTCTGCTTTCTGTGCTTCCCACCCTCCCTAACCCCATAGATCAACATCATTCAATAGGTAAACGGCGTCAGAACTGCATTCCGTATCATACTATGTCGTTCCATTAAACAACCAATTATCAGGTCGGAAATTAAGTAAATTAAACAAGAAAATCAAAACGTCAGACACAAAAACTGTAACATATTACCGCTGAGGAAGCACAAATACGTGTAGACCTATGGTTTTTGCCAAAATTTCGCTTGGCTAGTTAAATCTGCTGGAACACTCGAACCTTCCTTTTTTTCAAACTGCTTAGTTTGGTTCCGCTTAACATCAGGTAATCAGAACAGAATGGAAAAGGAAGTGTTAGCTACGTGGCACTTGATTACATGACATTTGGCTCACGTGAAAAACATCGGCAAAAAGGTATAAGGAGCTGTATGGTTGGTTAGATGAGGAGTTCCTGACGGTTGAGAACAGTGGTGATGTTCGTAGCTCGGGTGAGTGTTTCAGCTGAAACACTCACGCACTGGTGATGTCACCTCGCTTGATGATGAAACGTTTGCAGCCTAAATGCGAAGCTCGGCGAACATATCAATAGATGAGGAGTGCATTTTGCTTGCAAGATAACTCACATCTACGTGGTCTGTAAAGGTTGAACGTTCAATTTACCCTGATAAAAAATACAACAATAGTGCGAATTTTCCGTGCACACTTATTGAAGTCCTATTTTTGAAACTGGCCTGTCGATTGTACCGTCCCTAATTACTCATGCAAAAAACGCTAGCAACACAGACGTGCAACTTGAAAAATGGGATGACTAAATCATTTCATCACGACGGTCTACATCCTTTTTTAATTCGAAATGTCGCATTGCTTTTCAAACTTCTCGCTAGTCATTTCCTATCTCCCTTTCCAATTCCTCCCCATATTCAGTTGATCATGTGCCAAGCAGCTAATTATGCGATGCCCGTGGTTACACGACCAATGAGTCTAGCTGAACGCGCCTTCTCTTGGCCCACCATGCCCAGCTTTGGTCTAGCTTCGACTACGGGTGCGATGAAGGATCGCCTGTTGGACATACACACAGATGTCATGACTCTAGCCACAAGACTGCGTGAGTGTTTAGCATTGGTCAGAGAAAAAATGCTGCAAGATCGTAAAATCGAATCTTACTTTATACAACACACGGCTGCCCAAGAAGCTCTGCGAAGGAATTTGTTGCGCTGTCTTCAGGCTCAACGTGTGTATATCGAATGCTTGGAAGCGCAAAATGATCGATTAGCAGGCTTAGCGATTAAACTAGACCCATCATTTGCCAAGTCTTCAGAATTCGCTCTTATGACCGGCCCGGGAGTTACTTTTCAAGATACGTCCAAGACAGGTGTGCTCGCTTCCAACCAGAGCAGTGCTGCGGTAAGCCCAAAATTCCAGAATCGTAAACTTGTTCATGACAATTATCCCGATCGAGATCCGGACAATCGGAATGATGATGATGGCGGGAATGGTGGATTCGGTTTAATTCACAGGCAGTCAAATGGATATTCTTCTTCAGGCTACGATCAACAAAGGACACACAGTCCACGTCAAGAAAGCAGTAAAATTCATAAGTCAAGCACACATGGACAGCAAGATTCGCAGCTCACTGTCGGCAACCGAACGAATTCAGAGCGCTACAGTAACTCAGACCATTTACCAGCGTATAATAGTAGTTTGGTTGTGCAACCCACTGATGTGAACTTTTCCGCCAGTGGAGGTGGACGCACAGCTGTTTGGAAACAGCATGGATGCATTACTTCCAGAGGTCGCACTGAATCAGTTCAACACCTGGAACATAAACGTACAGATGTGGATGGCGAGATTACCCGAAAATTGGACTCAATAAAAGGTAATTCTACGGCTGTGCAAGAACTTCTTATTGGGCTTGATTCAGTCGCTTCTGGTGGAAGAGATAGGCTGGTAGCAGAGAATGAACACATGCCCACGCCGTCATTCTTAAACACGGAGCACTATGTGACCTCAATTTATGATGATGTTTTGGGTCAGACTACCCATGATCCGACACGCAAATCGTCCGCCACTCGCAAAGAGCCCACGCACACTGCAGCAAACACGCCAGTTGCAATCGCCAATCCGAGTTCGCGCACACCAAGCACAGGGATTAGACAAGCCGAACCTGTAAGCTCAACACCCTCAGTGGAGCGATCCGCAGTAAGTGTGTTCAGCTCACGCAAAAGCAAAACTCCTGAACGTTCGAGTTCAGCCTCTTTTGTAAACGGGGATGTGAGCGAACCAAACTGTGACGTTAGGGACACGCCTCATGTAGACCGAAAACGTTTGAGAGACGATCATTATAGGTTGGATGGAAGTGGAGTAAATTTATTTAGCGAGCCCATTCCCAACGTGCCGAGTGAACCCGACCAAACCGACGACACATTTACCGCAATGTCACCTAGGCTGAAGCGTTTCAGTCGATGCAGTGAACAGCCCCAATTTCAACCACCACACCTACAAGATCCGCACAGTCTGCTGAGACAAGTGGACACCAATGTGAATGCAAGCGATTTGGTACTACCAAAAATCGTACCCAAGATTCGGCAGCCTTTGCCACGAGTGTCACGTGCCGCTCGATCCAGACACATTTCAAGCATAATGTATGCCAAACCAGCGCGGATAGAGGACAGGAAGGAACTATACCGGTGTCCGACCGGAAACGAATGTATTAATCAGTACACTAGTCCAAAGGCTCGAAAAGATGTACTAACTCAATTCGATGACTGCGCATCAGGACATGCTGCTGACTCGGTGAAACCGCAACAAGTGCCAACAGTTGGTTCAGCTGAGTGTGGCCAACTGTGCGTTCCAGAATGGGTGGCAAGACGAGCGACCACAAACTCATACAAACCGGAAGATCTGCTCGAGGAACCGAAACGCACCGCACTGAATAAAACAGTTCTGGCACATCGCTGTCGCCTTGTGGAGACTATTTTGCAGGCAGACAAGGAACGTTTGGAGGAAATAATCTCTGTGCTAATGAAAGGTTGAACAGCGTTCGTCCTGAAATCATTAGCAGTGGCAGCACCATCAGCGCCACTGCAGCTGGTATAATGGAGTTCCGTGTTCGTATTGTTCAACCCGTTGGACTGATATACTAGGCCGGATTACCTAACAGACTGTCTCATCGAAGATTCTTCAAGCAGTATACCTATACCAACCTCACGTTTCTTTTTGGGCCTGTGTTGAGTGCGGTCCGTTTGGCGGACAGAAGATCGTGCTCTGAACTTCACCCAATCAACCAGTTTTCCTGATGAAATACTCTAATTGTCGCGGTAGAGCCACAATGCATTCAGGTTTTCGGCCTGAACGAAACCAAATCGTTGTACGACGAACAAGATGTAATATTTATTTGCTTCATGTGCGTTTATGGTATCAGCACAAAAAACACGTTTTTCGTGCGCATAAATCTATCACCTCATGTATTTCGTGTATGTGTACCTGTGTTAGATGCAAATTTCATAGAAGGTTTGGAACGAAAAAGAGCTCAGCCTGTAGAAACTGTAGTTTAAAAACAGGTGAATTAGCAAGTACGCAATAGACCTGGAAGCCATCTGGCATAAGTAACCAAAAGCGGTTTATGAATGCGCTGACAACCACAGTAACCATCGCGGATATCAACAAATTGGACAATTTAAACCAACTCAGCTGAATGCATAATAAAGAATGCAGTAGGGAACAGTGTGAACGAGACAATGACAACCCTAATAACATTTGTGCATTGTGAATGAACGTATGATTTGTCCAGCCAGTAACGCATTCATCATTCGTAGCCTGGCTGTTTTGTTTACCAAAGGAGGCTAAAATCATATCCACTACAGTAGAAAGCAACAGCAGAGCGGAGCATACCCTTCTCAAACTTGATTACCTTTTCTGTTTAACTAAGAGAAACAGATCACTGAGTAATGATGGCTGCGTGGAGAAGCACTAAACAGCTTCATGATAGTGATATTTTTAAATGCGACAAGATAATTAAGATCAATATATGAAAAATGCAATTCATCAGTCAAAAGGGTCTCCTCAGCTCATTGATAAAATGGTATTTTGTGTCTAGCAACTGTGTAGTTCTTAACACCAATCTAGCCAGTGCAAGGCGGTCACAAATCCATAGACTTCAGTTTTTAGATTTCGTTATCTTGATTGGGGACAGCGCAAGCACACATCATAGGTATTTAGCCTGATCAGAAGATGCATCATCTTTATTACTGTTCAATGTAATGACATACAGAATCCCAGAAAAGAACCTCATCAAGTTACCAGACGAGGAGGACCGATGAGTTGCTTGGGTTCAGGCAAACCATGCCAGATCGCGTATTCAATCAACTATCTGTGGTCACGAGGTCCCTAACTAGTCAACTGGTCTTAAAGAGAAATTAAATCAAACATTTTAGAGCTAAATCTCCACTAGTAGAAATTAAAGACGAACTTGTTATCAGCACTCAAAACTACTGCTCATTCACTGTGCTGATTACATGCTTGGTGTTAATGCTTGACGTGTCATTCGCCCTACCACCATGCGACCGACTGTTAAAAGAATAAGGCTGTTTGATTTTCTTTTTCCAGGTTGAACATCACTCACACTTGATCGTAGCGTTCGCATTCACGTAGACTCTCTAGCCAGCCTCTTTCAAAAAACACTACTAGACTCCAGTCTCGCTCTCATTAGAGCTCGTCAGTAGCGCATATCTTTGCCACGGCCAGGGTTAAAATTTCAGCCGCGCTTTCATGAGGCAGCTATGCTGACCACCAAGTCACTGACCTTACAGTGGACACGACCGAATAATCATGTCTGAACGCTCGACCACTTTTGTGTATTTTTGTTGATTCTACGGTGTTCTTGGTCGAGTCTCGATCACACCAACCAACACGCAGTACTGTGTGGTCATGTTACTACGCAGGGGATGGATGCAAGTGACTTTGTTGACTGGTCGGTGCTTGTGTCCGCAAGAGACAACAAGCGACTTCAACAACTGCAACAACACATATCAGCTTCATTCAACGCAGTTAGGAGCAAAGTGCTCCTGGAGTAAATAGTCTGTATCAGCCGGTGAACTTTTCTCTCTCGTGTTTCTGGCTGCTAAACTATTAATAAAAGTAAGATCGTATGAGCCGGTAGAAGATCGTAAACTTTTCCGTTTGTCCTGTTCGCTAGAGCTAGAAAAGATCATTGAAGCGTCAACAAAATATCACACTGTGAAGCTGTTATGTAGTTGAGCTGGATATTCGGTCTGTACCATCAGCCATGTAATTCATGTGGGGAAAGATTAAAGGACATGTGTTCAATTATTTTACTGACCTAACACCCATCCTTTCAATGATGTGGAAGCTGTACAGAAAACTTCGGATACTAACCGAATTCTTGTCAAATTATTCCACACAAACTTCATAACGCAACTTAATGGGTTCAGTTTCGTTTCTAAACACAAAAAGCAAAAAAGTCACTTATTTTCTTGTCCGCTTTTTTATCAGATTAAAAGGAAGTGAAAAACAATACGTTTTAAAATAGATTTAGAGAAGGGGGAAGTGTGAGCTGAGAAGACTTCGACGTTTTAGTTATCACCAGATGGATGTGAACAAAATCAGACCATTATCACACCTTTAACAACAGTAGAACATTTCTCTTTATCTATAAATAAAACGGTGAATTCGGAGGTATTTTTGAAAAATATGTATTGATTAAAAAATGTACGAAGTCTCTTAATATGGAAAGTAGGAGTATCCATTGAACGAAAGAAATAAAAAGTTACTGTTCAGTAATCAAGAATCAAAAATTGGTTGTTCTGGAAATTGGTGAGTTCGACTGGGAAGTTTTGAAAACGCTAAACCATAGTCGAACTAGGGATCGGCGAAATCCGTTGGTACTTGATCACCATTGAATGTAGCCAGTAGGATGGGCTTTAAACGGAAATACTCGTTTATTCGAGCGAACGCGTAGCTAAACACGGAGAAGAAACAGAAATTTCATCAAGGATTACAGGTAAAACACATTCCGTATCACTGATTGTTGACGAGTAACCAGGATCACCAATGATCTGTTACAAAAGGTGGAAGAAATTTAGACTCGATTTTTAGGACTGCAGAGCACACACGGACGTGAAAGAAAACTTCGCACTTTTTCATAAGACAGTCGCTAAACAGAAGGTTCAGGATATATTTGGCAAGATTTTAGTAACAGCCTGACGTCAGCTGCGTTATACGGAAGCCAAATGCAGCATAAGTTTGTGGGGGTCTTCAGGCTCACCTCGGTTGAATCACAAGGAAAAAACGTCTTCGATGTCGTAACAACGGCGGCCTTGACAGTAAGTGACATAGTCCAGAAGATGAAACCACAGAATGAAACCATCCCAACCGTGCATTCAAAAGCGTATAACAAAATCAAATGACTCATACTGTCAGTAAAATGAACAAACAAACAAAAAGAACTAACTATTTGGAGCGAATTAAAATAGACATTACAGCTTAAGGCAGGAAACTACTAACCCCTAACGGAACCAAGTATTGGCTTCAGACTCAATACCTTCGTATCAGTTTGACTTTTTCTCTTTGGTTGTGTGGTAGTTAAGCATCAGTGAAAACCACAGATGTATTGTCGTCTATCGTGACAGTGATGATATGGTTTGGTAATGCGCCGCGTCGCAAATAACAGAATGTCATTCAGCCGTAGAAATGAGTAGAATAATTATTAACTTTTATCAACAAGCTGAACTTCTTGGTCCTTAAAACCATCCCGGGGAAATGCGTGATGGTTTACGTGATACTCACTGCAGTGCATGTTCAACGCTACGTGAAAACATAACATCACATTTCACCTTGATAGTCAAGATTTTGTACTAAAACAAATTAATGGGACCAAGTAAGTATAGACTGGTTTCATCAACAGAGTAGTATGCTCTGAGATGACATGGTACAAACATCTAAAGCCAGACTACGATTTAGTCGTCGGATAAGAGGACTTAGTTGCACGTGGTGCTTGACATCTTGCGTCCCCAAACAATAAGCGTCAAAGCAAACTGAGATAGGAAAAGACAGATGACGGGGCAACAGAACGCTATCTACAGGATGTTGTAAGACAGGCACTTGTGAAAAATGAGATGAGGGCAACTTGTAAGTTGATTAGAAAGGGAGCTGTAGATAGCTTGTAGTGATAGTTGATGTGGTTATTGTGTAAATTAGCAATCTTTTGGTCCATTGATTTCTTAACTCTTGAACTGTGAAGGAATGTACTGGAATTTGTCGTAAATCCTACATAACTGGTCACTCGCAAGCATATCAACGTCACCCCCTCAAGTCTATTGCGAAATAAGCAGAACACAAATGAGTGCCATGGACAGATTGTCACCGCGTACGAACTATGAGCTCGAATGCTGTTGCTGGTCAGGTGGTTCCAATCATTTTGGATAAACTTTATTTAAACTTCATATGGGATTCAATACAAATTTGATCGAGAGAATAACTCACGAGAGAAAGTCAAAGTCTTGCCATCTATCCGTCGCTCGAATCACTGCCCAAACACTCCAAATTAAGTGAGCTGCCTAAAAAACAAAGTAGACATAATAAGTCAAATGATTCCCCAGACTGACTTACTCCACACTCCGTGTATAGAAAGGGGTGTTGATAAAATTAGAAAGTCTAAAGGGAAATCTCGTTAACAATGTTTGCACTCAATCGGTACAATATCCTTATGATGTACACAAATTACAAAATCACTATAATCCACATTCGGCGAAACGTATGCGTTCTGCACATCTCTAGAGGGTAAACGGGATAACAAAGACACTTGGGAGACTGCCAACCCTCCTTTTCCACTTCATGGGAGAATTCTCACTCACTTGGGATAGCTCTTTTCATTCACCCACCAAAACATTGTGTATGACAAATCGACCAAATCTCGGCCATTCTGAGTTGCAGAATACAACTGAGTGTGTATATACAATAGCACCATGAAACTTGCAATGTATTCGTACGAAGAGAAATTGAACCGTTCTAAAAACCGGTAGGTCTTAACTGAGGGTCGGAATACGACAGATGATTGTCATATCAGCGCTATTTACGATAGTTTGATTAATTTACACAGAGTTTTTGCTGCGAAGTGCTGTTTCAATTCTATCACAGGAGTAACACTTAATAATGGCATTGCTCGGCATACCCTACGGAGAATGGCCCACACTGTCAGTTGTTTCGAGCCTTTAATTAACCCTTTGGGCAGTGGTGACAATGCACGCCGAACGTCCAAACAGCGAGCACTGAAACGTCCAGCATCCTCGGCTGAGTTACGAAAGGTTCCAAATATACGGCTAAACCGGTTGGTTTCGTTGCCCGACTATCAAAGGGGCGTGTCGGAGTGTGCCAATCGAGCCAACAATGAATCAGGGCATGGGATGCGTCTGCGTTGAAGTCAATGTGTCAGAAGCGCTGTAAAAAAAACAGCTGACCAACCGTCCGATCAATTGCAGCGTTAGGGAAAACGTTAGCCTAGTCTCCGAAATCCAGGCCATCGCGTGACCACCGTGGTTTCATGAGCCGTAAACGTGCGTTAACGCAAGGTCTTGAGCTCAGATGTTTCCACAACTTACAGAGTACTTTTGGTTAATGCTTTAATCCTGGTGATCAAATGAATATAAGGTGTCGTTATTTGAGGCGCTGGTTGCAAACACTCCCGACTCTTGTGAACCCACACGCACAATAAGCTCCTATTATTGAACGAGTCATTTCTTCAATATAAAGAGAGAAACATTTCTATCCTTTGAGAGATGCACGCAATCAAAAATTTATCATTTCGTCCCATGCCAGTCAATCCAAGCAGTCAGGATCACGCAGCCAGCCATAGGGTCACAGTATTCCCAGAAAAATGCAAATATTTCAGGGAGCAAATGAAAATGTAATTTGTCTAGTGTCCTTCCAGCTGAAATGCAAACAACTTAGCCAACCGGTCGGATGTGGAGACGTCTGCACTTTTGCCAGAGAGACCACACGAGCTGCATGCATGGCAGGATTCATAGCTCAACTGTGTACCTGCCTACTAGCTGTAGTTGGTACGATCTTTGTTGAACTATGGTTCATCTCGTACGTCGTATTAAAGAATACGAGTGCGAGCAGAGATCGGTAGTTTGTCCATTTTGGCGAGAACTCACTCATAAGAAAGTTCGTTATGATGGTCAAGAAGAGCTCATTCTATATTTGCAGGACAGTCTGAGACCAGAAAGTAGTCTATTATTGAAACCTTCTTGTTATAAAGGCATCTGCTATAGTGGTACGCTATTGTATGTTACTTCACTGCAGTCCAGAAAGATGGTATAATTTTACCTCACAGTTCTCCCAATTCATCGAACAAGCTACATTTGTCATAGCTTTGCCTCGAAGCAGTCGGTTAGCTCAATGCTTCCAGATAGGTCCCCACGCTGGGGGAATGGGGGGTCGCCTTTCAAGTGAAGGTTAAATGCGAAATAAATAGGGTTCTCTTCAGTGAATGAACAATCACAAACAATAGGCGATAGTGCTACAAAGATGCGGTAGATTCACGGTGGGTGTCCATGTCTCCGGTGAAGCGTCACGCAAGCTTCTGGACGCTACTATTAGGTGATCAGAAAGAATTTCAGATGCCTTGAAGGGAGCCTATGGGCTCCCGGAGAGTACGCTAGCCATCTGACATGCTGATATCTTTGGCCTCTGCAAATCATGAGTAAACACCGGGGAAGACGTAAGAGGCATCGCGGCGGTAACAGGATCTAACGGATATAAAAGGTTAACCGGGTATCATTTCATAATAGGTTCACGCATTTCACGTGCAAACTATCGAGGGACAAGCCCGACTCCTATTGCGTCAAAGCAGCTTGCAGTCAGTACAATTAATAGACCATGCACAACGTGTAAACAACATTACCGCGGGTAGCAGGCTGGGTTTTGCTGTAGATGTGACTGCATTGTTTCCAGTTTCACACTCTTTCATGCTTTAGTATTGCTGTTCATCTAGAACACCCAAAATTGTTATATTCTAAGATATTGTAGCGAGAAGGCGTCCAATAAAGCACAATCTTTATTGTCCAAACCGCTAGTCACATGCAACGCGCGCTCTCTCGTTTATAAGTCGCAATTCCAACCCGCAGCACCCCCCGGTTTCCGTTCACACGTCGTGTGCACTTCTAACCGGTTTACGTGCGTGACCGGTGC
>QNGE01000184.1:313569-326157 GCA_008508345.1 Paragonimus westermani
ATATATATATATATATATATATATATATATATATAAATTATACACATATTTTATGTGGCAGAATGTTGCTATAGCAAAATCATTGAGATGCAGTCATTTCGCCAGGAAGAAATTTGATGAAACTCGGAACAAACCCTACGAAAACAAAATTTGTGTGCCTATTTTATAGCAGAGAGGTATGTTTCCTGTCATGGCGTTCCCTTAGTATAAAAGTACTCCACTATGCACACAAAAATATGGGATGTGCTATGATACTACTGTCAGTCTAACAGGGTTAGACAAAAATCTTGAACATTTTCTGCGTGGACTGGGCATCGACAAACGAACGTACACACTGCCTGCTTGCTGTATTCGACTGGGTTCGCGGTATCAAAGCTTCATACAGCTAAGCGAATGGGGCGGGAGTGGCGGGTGGGTCAATTTGCCAAGCATAAGACCAATAACACAATCATGGTGCGAATCACAGCACCGAATGTGGCTATCGAACGTTCTACTGATAATTCTGAATGGTGATAGTAATTATAATGCAACCCCATTTGTATTTTGCTCAGTTACATGTAGTTGTTCGTGAACAGTCCTTCGCTTTGTTCAATCAATCCAAGTCACCGAGAAAGAGCAGATGGCAATCATCGTTATCTACTTATATTCCTTCTGCTAATCGGCCTAAGATTTTTTCGTTGACTGCTCACTAGATCATAACTTGAATCAATAGGCCCAAGCGAATATAAGTTAAGCAGTGCTCACTTTTGGTAGCAGCCTTCGCAGTCTATTGGCCGGTTAAAGGATCCATTACTGCACAAAGTGTTAGACGTGAGTGCCACTATGCTTTTTGTTAGCAGGTGCACCTTTTAACCAGGGGGTCAAGACAAATCACGACATGTCGGTCGATCGATCGATCCGGCTTCGGGTGGATTGATCAGTACTGATCCACTAAGCCAATCAGATTGCAGCCGTGCGGTCGAACGCCTGTACGCCACCTGAACCGTAGTGATTACTTTTAACGGTCCGGCAGCTATATGTGACCGTCTCGTCTGATTTACTTTGCGTCTGACTACCATAATAAGATCGTCTCGTTTGATTTGCATCACGTCTTGTCGACCGTTTGGTAATCGTTTCGCCCCACATATTCACAGCTCCTGTGGTCCACTTTTGAATCTCTCCCAATAAACGGTGTTACCAGATCTTTTCTGCTTCGCACCTTTGGGTCAAACGGTTGAGCACATGATAACAAAGATCTAATATTTCTGGAACTTTCAGTAGTGCACAGTTGTGTAGCTTAGTTTTACAGTTGGATTACTGGTATCGTGCTTAGGAGGCCAGTGTAATGGCATCGTTATGACTAGTGTTTAACGCACTCATCTAATAGGCACACAAAGACGACCTGGATAAGAGTGTGCATCAATGTACGGTTCTAAACAGTCAATAAAACTAGGGTCTGGTGAGTTATGTAAGAACTAATAAAAAGGTTAAATTTGAGGTCTAAATAAGAATGATATCCAAAGATCAGTACACAGAGTAAGACGAGCAGAAATGGAACGCCATGATTCGATTGAGAAAATAACAACGTACCAGCATATTCACAAAAATGGTTTCCGATGTCGAAGGCAGCATATCCAAAAGCGCAGTATTCCAGGTCAATAAAGCTAACTGTGCCTATAAAATGAAAGGTTGAACAGATGCATATTTGAATTTAGGAGACACGTGAAAAGTGAAGTAGGATGAGAGTATAAACATGAATTACAGTACGCAAATCTCCATGGCAAAAACTTCTTTAGCGAAAAATGAAAAGGGCAAACTTTCATTAATTGAGAGGAAATCTTACGTCACCTGAAGTAGATAAAGATCCGCGTCTTACTGAAATCTGAGGGAAAATGTGGACAGTATTAACAATAAGAATTTCGTTCGGAATGCAAACGATGAAGTACTACAGGCATGATCATCGAACGAATCAGCCTTATCGGCTAGAAACAGCAGTGACAGACGAAAAGTGATGATTTGTGGGTTGTAGACCTGAAAGCCCACGGGACATCCACGCTCAGAAAGTATAGTATAATGTTTGAGGTTACAACTTCAGGACAAAGTAAGGCATCATTTTAGGATGATAATCGAGTAATCCAAGTCTATTTGACCTTTGTTCATTTGTGGGGAACATGTCAAAATGATACAACGAGAATTCGAAGGAAACCAAAAAATGATATGTCCTATCGATTGCTTTCAGTAGACCACACGCCAACGTGGTCACGAGGTTGTGTCGCAGCTACTTTTATAATTTTAGTTAACAACCCACTTAATACGAACGAATGCCAAGAAAAGTTTGAGCGTGGCTAAAGCATTGGTAACAAACTGGATGGATAGTTTTTCAATTCTACCCACCTCCGGTAATCGATAATTCTCAAGTCTAGTGTCTAAGAACTTCGATTCATGATAAGGAGGTCTGTCGGTCCCAGACCCACTCAGTTCAAACAAGTACTGAACCGGCCATACTGGGGTGTTTGTTTGATGATGTGCAATATGAAGTATTGAACATTTAGGCAATACCATTCTAGTCACTCACTAAGGTATTCCATTCGAACCGTGTGGCATAAGTATCAGTTAGCGCCTAATCTTTTTCAGCAACTATATGGATTTTAATTAGAACTGCTGATATCATACTCTAACAAACTCAAGGACTAACAGCTTAAGGACTTCTAGTATACCATCAAAATTCTACTCTTGGTCTCCTGACACGTTTTTACGACAACTAAAATAGGCCGTTTCATGAATAGACGAAATGCCGCCACCAAAATCTGGCATATGGATGCAGTTACAGTCAATGAGGAACGATATGCACCAACCATGTCTGCCCTGTCGTAAATATGCCACCGTGATGAGAAGGAAACGTTTCGTTGACGTATTACAACCTAAAGAGCCTCGTGGAAAGTTCAGTTAGGTCAATTCCCAATAGCCCACTGCAAACAGCGTCACCGTCTGATCCGCTATCTCGTGGCTACTATCATGAGTAGTGCAAATCACAACACCTATGTAAGTGAAACTGACTTATATGTGGTTTGAATTTGTGCGGGGTTTATTTTGGCCAGACCAACTAATCTGAATTGTGTAGGGCATGTAAGTAATCATAGAATTTACATGAACCTGTGCTGGACGGTTTGGAGAGGGGACAAGCCGCAGGTGGTTTCGGGTTCAGGCGCGTAGCAGCACGACTGAGCATGATAAAGGGCTGGAGAAACTTAAACACAATTTGTGAAACAAATCACAGGCGCAGTTTGGCGGGCAGTAAACAGCAATAAACCAACAGCAAGTGAGAGGTAAAGTGTACCATCACGATGCCCGCAAAAATTCCGGTGGTCTCTGTCAAAAGACTCAGTCTGCTGTCTCAAATGCGTGAGACAAGTCTACCCATGGATCCATCTGCTGATAACTTTGGTGGTCTGTTACTGACTGAGTGTACCCGAAGGCCCAACGAGTGCTCCCAGTAAGTCAAACGGCTCAGGATTTACTATCGGTTGAGCACGTTGTTTTCGAGATAGTCGTTCAGGTCAAATAAAAAAACACTTCATGACGGATTGTGAGGTTGATGGAGGATCCTGGGTTAGGATTAAGTCCCCTTCCACATGTCCTCAGTGTAGGAAAATTGCTATGCTTCAGGCAGCTGATCTAGATGAGGTAAGCCGCTTTGTGGGACCTCGTTGTACCATCTCAATAAGAACAACGTTCACTGGTAGATGTAGGCAACAAGCTTAGGTAGTCGGCCAAAGATAACGGCACATCAGCGACTTGAACCTAACTGGGAAAAGTAACCAGGTAACCCACTTAGTAGCTCATTCACCGAGTTCCACTTACTGACCATGAGAAATCCTGAATCACTCGTAGATGATCACAGCCTTCGTTCTTCCATAGTTTTCAGCCATTTCTTTTGGAAATTCCATCCCAACTGTACCCTTTTTAGTGATATTTGGCAATATACACTCTTATCACGGCCTGGAGTTGGACTCCTGCTATACATTCATGAGGCAGGCATGTTAACAATTAAGCCATCAACCTCACATCAGACATGACTGAATGGTCATATGCAAGCGCCCAAGCACATGTGATTGCCAGTAATGTTCAGACTGCTGGATCGTCTCGAGAGGAAACAAAATAATTTCTCCGTTAACTCCATCGACAAACCCATGACTGGAATTTCTGTCCAAGTTCAAAGGACAGATATTATTAAGTCTTTTAATTATCAGTTGTTGTTGCACAACTGAGACACAGGCTGTCATTTGAAGCTACTATTCGTAGGATTCGTTTTTATGCATTGGTACCCAGTCCTTTGTATTCGGCCTACCAGCCTTCTGCACACCTGCTGGCGCACGGACATTGTAATGTTGGCTGAAGACTTGAATGCCCAATTAGACAAGTTAAGTGCTGACGAGCATGACTTAGGTGGCCTATACTCTTACAGTAGCAGCACTGTAACAGCTTGTTTCCGGCAATTACTAACTTTGACCCTCTAGACTTCATTGCGTCACCTCCCGATCTCCATTATCCAGTCAGTCGAGAACACTGATTAATCACACAACCACCAGCTATCGGTGGCGAGACCATAAGTCAACACGGAGCGCCTGAGTGGATTCCGATCATGAACTGGTATGTGCCAAGTTTGTTCGGCGCACTGGTGGAAGGCCATATCGTCGTCAGATAGCCTAGCAAGGATACAGGCGCTCTACTTTGGAAGGTCGCTATTGTCTCTAGTCTAAGGTCAGATTTATAGAGCACATCTATGATACTCGTGCAGTATTGCTACTCGTTCAGTTAGTAGCTGTCGTGTTTCTGTGCAGTCACTCGAACTTCTAGACACTCTCTGGAATATTCAGTCTAACAGTAGGCATAGGTTGTGAAGCAACAGTACTTTAGAATTTTGGAAGCAACTGTAAGAGGATCGCGAAGTCTGGTTGGCATAACGCACTATCCAGACGGGATGAGCCGCTGCTACCGGGCGTTCTCAAAAGTCTTTTCATCTCATCCTGGCAACTGGCAGAAGGAAATCAGGCATGAAAGCGGCAAGTTGTAAAACAAGTGGTACCTAGTTATAACCCACAACGACGCTCAGGACGTTGTGTTCAGCACTTACAACAGCAGTCCGACTCACTCCTCAAGGTGCTGGCCATGCCTTCGGCTACTTCCAGTTCTCACTGGTCTGCTAGGATGTCCTTGCTTTTGGCGATAAAACTCTCATTTGAAGGAAATTTCCCTAAGAGTTCTGCTGCACCCAGTTGAGACAAAAATTCATGTACACTTTCTGTAGACGGTGAGTCTGGTTTATATCTGAAACCCTGGGAAGATAAAAATGTTCTGACTGACTGGGATCTGAATAACATCACCCTATTCTTAAAAATGACTCAAGCAGTTCTCTCACACACGAAAACGGGACTGGTTCGATTCTTATTGATTCAAATCTACCAGAAGTAAGTGTACTTTGTGAACCGAGCCGAACGCATGAGCAACGTACGCGTGAGTAGGATACTGGGTTTGGATCCAGTGGTAGCTGCAGTTATCCAGCCTAAGAACTCCGTTAAGTGTCTGAACACTGCTAGTCATATAGTCTGTCGACAGTCGTTTTTTTAGACGCTACTGGGTCTTTGATTTAATTGGAAGAGCTGCACCTTGGGACTGTTAGTCAAGGAAGTGTTCCCAAAAAGTATGCCCATAAGTCGTTTCACTAACAGACATGGGACCGGGTTTGGATTTACGGCAGCTTATTTCAAGTGGGGTACGACAAGGCTTCTCAGTCCTCTCTGTCTTTTAATATCTGTAGGAGACGAGATCTTGGAGTGCGTTCTGACAGGCTGTAAACGTGCTGTTATGGAAGCACTATACTTTGAAATGTAGAGTGCGCAGAGAAAAATGATGTAATCTACGAGGATTCACGGAAAGAGCGGATTATTCCAAACAGGTGAGAAGTTTTGGTTCATTAGTTTGGAATGATATTTGCACATTCTAAATAGATTGTGTTGTTACAAGACTGGTGGGAATCTGCAAGCGCCCTCACTTTGACGGTATTTGCCGGGGTTAGTCAAGAAATTCATGTAGACTGGGAGCTGCATCAACACTGGTAGGTTGTCTGATGAGATTCCCAATCGGTTAGCCACAGTTTGGATGAAATTGGTCAACCTAGGCGATTTTCAGCACCGGTATGACCTGCCTTCCCGTAGAAAGTCGAGCGTATGATGCGACTGTATATTTACTCTGATTGTACGGCTGCGAAACCTGGATCATTTTGTTTGTAGTGCTTCTTGATGCTCACCTTCAAGCAGACACTTCAAGACTGGTTTTCTCATCTTCTCACCATGTAGAGGTAGCTTAAATGGGAGATCAAACTGGTCACTATTCGCGTTATAAGTCAGCGCTCTCATCTGCCCGACTACCAGTTCCCTGGGCATCGCTTGTGACAGAGGAGTTTGGATGAATCGTCTTGTTTGGGGGATGTTAACAGAGTGTATGTTATTGACAATCAGTGTCTCCGAATCACTGATGATGAGTGATCGAAAAACCGCGTCCGCATTTCTTCGGACTAAGCAGACTACTATCCACTGACTATGATAATCTCACTTCACAGAATTCGTTGGCTCGTACAGGTCTTGCGAGTGTTGCCTCATCACTTGCCATATCATACCTCGTTTGCAAATGACTGGTTGGGCAGTAGCAATGCCTAGTGAACAGTACACGACTGAGGTTCGGAGGATGAGAGTACTGACATTGAAGCTTAAGTTGGTTGGGAGTTCCTGGTTTCCCGGCTAGGGTCCGAAGGGTAATCAACATCTGACAAGATGAAGAATAAATATGGTTCTTGTCAGCTTTCCACCATACCCGTGGGTACCTGTGGTACTCTGAATTATGGACTTCGAATAACCCACAAATTCTCATTCGAACGGAAACCACACACGCAAGTAGTAAGGAGAAAACCTCGGACTGGTTGCAGTAAAGGGTTGCTATTCATGAGATAAGAGCATCTATAAATGTGCAGCAGTATTAAGGAAATCACAGTGTGTCATTGACTGATTTCATTGACACATGCCAAGTCACAACCTGTAAGCTGAATGGTGTTATAAGAAACGAAAAGCTTGGCAAATAACGAAAGATGTAACATTGAAGATGTCCGTTCAATTCTGATGTGATATCTTAACGTGACGTTTGAAGTGATCATTCGTTGCATCTTCCAATGTGTCAAGGTTCGGATAAGTGGTGAATCGAGTAGATTGTCACCACAATACTGTTCGGGCTGCTATTGATCCTGGTAGAAGTCTACGTGGTGACAGATTACTGAACAAGTGGAAAAGTATGAAACATTTTGAGTATAAACTAGACCATGGCCTCAATACACCACCATGTTTGAGAACGTTTCCGAACAATTGTGTAGATGTTTGCGAAGAACGGAAGCTAACGGTGGTCGTGTTGCTCATCTCTGTGTATCCCCATTTAATACCTCCTTTTCTTCTTTACTCCTATCGTTTCCATTGTTAAGTCCAGTAATCCACAATTTTTCTTCTTCCCCTGTGTTACGCACGCCACTATATGCAGCTAATACACATTATTTGTATACACATGTGTATTTATGAAAGTTACCGATAGGCTTTAAGAGCGGGATGTCGGTTGTTGCCAAACTGAGGACGAGTTATATTATTCGCACCTCAATTAATGCTCCAAACAAGATAACTCCGTGATCACTACGATCCAGAACGTACTGTTCAGAGATGGACTGTACAGTTTTGTAGTTCTCACTGATGAGGATGCAATTTAAACTGACGGGTTTTGTGAGAGCCTTCTCCACTGCCGAGTCTGTCACTCCCTTCAAAATAGTTGTATTCCATCACCCTCACGTTTATCTCGTCACTTCTTACATTCGTAAATACAATTTGACTGTTTACTGTTTCATTTTCTCAGAATTTTATCTTCGGATAACAGACAATAAACCACAGGGTCATACAATGCATAAGCTAGACTGTGTGTTATTCTAAGCAAGTGGCTTTGTGTGACTAAACAATGAACAGGAGCAACCAAACATGCCAACACAGATTTTGAAGTTAGCATTTCTTTACGGGCAGCCAGAACGGCGAACACTGAGGACCGTTCCAATCGGATGCGTCCAATCACATCATTCAGATGACGTGCTCAGGCAAAAGAAATTGGTTAGAACGGTACGCGGATTTGAGCAGTAAACTGAAGAACCACCAAGTGCCATTCATATCACGAGAATGAGGGACAACATTACGAGCAGCGCAATGATTAACACAATGCTGAACTTAGTGTATTTGGGAAAACTCTCCAGATTTTGACTAAGGGTTTCCGTTACATAAGGGAGGTATCACCGAAGTATTGCCCTGGTAGACTCCTGTTTATGCGAAAAGTGGGAGGTAGATTATATGATACACGCGTCAGTAGCTATGTGTATTGTGTTTTGTAGGAGAAGACGTCTCCGAACAGGCCACAAGTATTCTTGTATCATCTGTAAAGTAAACTTATCTATCTTGGCATGAATCGATCTGGGAAACAAATCTGCTGAAGACAGCAACGGTCTGAATAGCAAGTTCATATGGTTGTATTGCCTATGGTAGGAATTTCGAAGAATTCCAACTTACTTATCATGGGGTAAGTTATTGCATATGTGGGGATTCGTGTCCGACAGACACAGAGGTAAGTAGCGTGCGTATACGTGCGCCCACGTTAACAGGCCACTGGGACCAACAGTTACGTGCAGGTATTTGCTCACTATTGCGACTGGAGTATAGCACAGTTAACGACCAATGGCCTGAGCAGCTCCTTCAGGCAATATGTTTGGTGATCCGCTCAGTTGTTAAGTGATCGGTGACCAGATCGAATGACTGACCAGAAGCAACCGTTGAAGTGTACAAACAAGTGAGGACAGCACTGTGGATATTTGGACATTTAGAGACACTGGAGTGTTGTATCTGTATTCGAGCCCCATCCACTACATGCCTTGCGGACAATAACAACGGTAGTGAGAACAAGTCGCTCAGTAGAAGCGTGAGAGAGTAGAAGGTGTGAGGGCACGTTTTACTTGCTGTTAATTAGGATTCAGCAGAAGCGGAGGCTTTTCACATTACAATCTTGCCGTATCTGTATTCCAGCCCCATCAGCGACAAGCCTTACGAACAGTAACAACGGTAATGAGAACAAGTGCCACAGAAGAAGTGCATACTGTATTGTCGCATTTACAGGCATTCGGGTCATGTTAAAGTGCATGAACGAGTGAGTCGTTGGTCGTTGAAGCCGCGACCAACCAGAACACACTTCGAGCTTTGGCACGAGTGTGGGGCACACAGGCGGCCTTGACGCGTATACAACACCACCTTCGCTTTAACTCGAATGGCGGTCAGGCCTGCAGCGTGTTCTGTGTAGGACAAAATGTAAGCTGCCGACTCACAGGAGTACCAATTGAGAGCCACCTGACCAAGTGTCATTCCGTAGAGTTGAAAATAGGCCTCAATATCAAGCACCGCTGTTTCACAAGCAGAAAGAACAGCAAGAGGGAAATGCTTCCGATCCAGAAGCATGGAGTGCAAACGTCCTAGTGACGTAACAATTGGGAAGGTGCTTTGTTCGGGGGAAACGGTACACACACAATCGAATAATGAACGTAATCGACCAATGTTAAAAACAAAAGCGTCCATTGGTGCAGTAATGTAGGTTAGGTAATTACTTCCAGACTCCTGTACAAATTGATCCAAAAAACATTGGAAAATCACATCTCCTCTGACCATTTGAACTGTATACCGCGAAAGCGCATGAACCTCAGTAGTAGTAGCAGTAGTTATAGTAGTAGTAATGGTAGTAGCAGTAGTAGTAATTGTAGTAGTAGTGGCTGCTTCAGATCCTAGTCAGTCCCTTAATATTGAATCTCATCCCCGTCGCCATTGTATCTGTATTCGAGTCCCATCCACTATATGCTTTACGGAAAATAACAAAGGTAGTGAGAACAAGTCACTCAGCAGAAGCGCATAGTGTATTGTCGCATTTACAAGCATTCTGGTCATTTTAAATTACATGAACGAGTGAGTCGTTGGTCGTTGAAGCCGCGACCAATCAGAACACAGTTCGAGCTTTGGCACGAGTGTGGGGCACACAGGCGGCGTTGACGCGTATACAACGTGGAGTGAGGTCAAAGTAACTGGTTGCGGCAATATGGTGAGATGATGGAGTGTCAGCAAACTGTTTGCACCATGTACCTGATGGCGTCAGCAGCAGTTAGATAACTGATAGGTCGGTTCAGCTAAATGTTTCATGCAAGTGGCTTAAAAAACAACTAGATCATGGATGACTGCATAGCGTCGATTACATTGTGACAGTGTGCACTGTTGCAACAAAAACACTTGGAGGAGGTGCAGCTTCAGAATATCTGTAGAACACTAGCTCTGTCTGTTTAATTGTATAGGCCTACAGCACCGTTATCAATTTTTCGTTTGGAATATCGATGGAATGTACTATATATTTAGTGGCGAGATAACATTCTATTGCAGAAGGATCCTTTACAAACCACACCATTGGAATGCGGAGTTTCCTAATGGATTCGTTTTACCCACTCAGAACAAAAATAGCCTCACTGTCATGGTCAGAATTAATATTAATCCACAAATGTGGGAGGGCACATCTGTAAACAATGACGAGATGCTAGATGGAGCCATGTTACCTTCTGAAGTGTTCAAGTTTTTATTTCGGTCCCGTAGGCTCCTCCTTTTGCTAACCTGGTATGAGCAGTCTTAAAAAAATGTTTCTAATAAAGCTGTTTACTCCAACTCGAGGCCTTCGGTGTCAACAAGTTCATCCATCGGTGATTTTTGTTCACCCACTTTCCTTTTCACATCTATCATCATTCGTATCAAAATTGCCTATTACCTATCTACTTTCTACAGCATATGGGAATTGCACAGCATCAAATCAGCAGCAAGATGTCAGGGAAATTTTGCGGATTAACTGGAGAAAGTATTCTGGCTAAATTGAGTCACCAAAAATTCCCCTCTCTCTCTGGTATATGACAAACATTTGTCAGTAGTCTTGCTTAGTTCTTCCGCTTTCTACAACCCTTCCCACCACAACACTGCACTTGCTAGATGTTCCGCTCCACATTCTCACACATTCACGCTTCGAATCGGCGTAATACAACTTATGGTTGAAGACATTCAATCACATGTGACATACCGCTACCCCATGGTCCATCATGCGTTATCATGACCAAGATAGACTGGATAAGCCATCGTGTCTCTTGTCTGCCCTGAGTAAACCTGTAAGACCAGTTATTGGTATATTCGAAGCGGATGAATCAATAGAGCGCTACCGAAGCTCAAAAGCTGTCGAGAGCCGGTTTTTTTTTCATACACAGGAACACTTAAGTTGAACGGATTAAGGATACGCTCATTGGTCCTTGAGCCGAATTTTCTCAATCGTTAGTGAGGAATTGAGCCTATAGTCGAAACTAGTGCCAGTTACAGAAATGAGAGCGAATGAACAAGACGTGAATGCACAGCATAAGCATATGTATAAATGTTCATTGCTAGGCCAATATGTGAAGTACACCTCAGAGTGCAAGCAAAATATATTCCACGTCACTTAAACGATGCAAATATAGAAAACTAGTTTTCAACATTGGTGGCAGAATCCCAGGAGGTCCCAAGGTAATCAGCCATCAAACTGCACAGCGGTAACCGAGTCAAGGATACCGAATAGCACACTCGTGTGTGTATTGAAAGGCGATTTTCACAGCGTAGCCCTATTCCGTCCAGTTGGTGATGATTCAAAGCATATCGAAGAATTCTGCCAACCGACGTTTAGACTAATTGGTTTTGTTCAGCAACCCACGTGTTTGTCTACATGTGACGACAATGCAGTGGATGTGCAATGGATGGACACAGCCAAATTTTACAAACCGGACCAATATAACATCATGTTAACACTAATATTGGTAGCTAGCGAAATGACCAGATATTAAGCAAAGTATCATACCGGTGTGGAGTTCGAGGTTGTTCCTTCCTATTATGTAAACGGCGAGATAATTTAGTCAATTCCTTTAGTTACGTGAATCGACTTGTGAATTAATACTGTTGTGCGATCAAGTGAACATATTCTGTATTAGCATACGTAGACTGCCGGCCCTGGGTACCTAGGAATACCAGCTAAATGCCACTGAGTGTTGCCAGGTTTTAGGTTGATGAACCACATTCTCATGCGAAATAAGCGAGTTTGTCATGCAAACAGACATTAAAAGACAATCGGTAGTTATACTGCCAGACTGTGGTGGATTCACGATTGGCAACCGGGCTTGTACAATGTACCATGTACAACTACTTGAGGTACTGAAGTAAGATGCAAGCTACGTCGCCACAAGAGGATTTCAAGTGTTAATGTAGCGAGAAGGCGTCCAATAAAGCACAATCTTTATTGTCCAAACCGCTAGTCACATGCAACGCGCGCTCTCTCGTTTATAAGTCGCAATTCCAACCCGCAGCACCCCCCGGTTTCCGTTCACACGTCGTGTGCACTTCTAACCGGTTTACGTGCGTGACCGGTGCCTTCTATCGGAGGGTTTTTCGCTTG
>QNGE01000184.1:327953-346691 GCA_008508345.1 Paragonimus westermani
GTCCGCCATCCACCCAGTGCTGGCCTTGACCGTATCCCAACATCGTGTCGAGATGTTCCTCTGAATGTTGGAAAAACCACGCCTCCGATCTGGCCGTCTGTCGTATTTCGCCTGCCCTGCCTCGCCCGTTGGTCCGATCTAGTCGACCGATGACTCATCCGGTCGCGCACGTTATTCTTGATCCGATCGCGGTAGGCTTTTGAACGTACCTCCCCACGTTGAGGTATTCGGCCGAGCGTTCGAAAGCTCGCACCTCCGACCTGACAATCCACCACAATAGGTCTATTCATACCTCCAAATCGGTCCCAGCAATTGCTTGTATAGGTTTCCTTCATTTTTTGTTTTTTCTTCTCAAACGTTGTTGACAAGCCTGTTACGTTGGGAGAACTATAAGGTGAATAACTGGAAGGGATTCATGAACACTTCTCGAAATGGCTCTGTAATGAGTTGAAAGGCCCCAGTTCTGACGTCATTCATTTCCATCTGATTAACACAACCTCTTCCGTAAAGCCAAAAAAGTGTATTGAATCATCTAAAGAGCTCGTTAAGAGCATGTGAAAGGTATCAATGTGACCACAATCAACACCAACCCCCCCACCTACATTGGTCAATTATCCGTAAACCGTACGCACACCTGATGAGTGACGGCAACCACTTTGTGTTTCCGTTGGACTTTACCCATCAAACACAAAACTAGTACCAACTCCAAGTCAGCTGGAGCTCTGACAAGTGTGAACCACTTAAAAACCATGGGGCTCTGAAACACTTCCAAACGTCCCATTCTCCTCCAGTAGACGTCGATCTGTTCCCCCCTCGTTTGGAACATTTAATGACCTACGAAACTTGCTCCGATCTTCATATATCACTCACGTATCTCACGTAATTGTAGAAGCCCAATGAGAATTAGAGAAAGCATCTGTCTGTGTTACTGACTTATCAGATCGATGCCGAGTAATGTGCTGGCGGCTTCTCAACTGTTTAGAAAGGTACTGTAGAAGAGGGCTGTTAAGACAACTATCAACATAGTGCTCTCCCAATCGGGAGAATTCCCACAAAATACACACTTTCGAAAAGACGTTTTGCGCTAGGTATCTTCATTGATGAAACCACAAAGAAAGTAACTTTTAGAGTTTAAAATATACCTAGTCCTTCAGGAAGAAACAATGTGGCAGTCGTATCAGAATAAACCCAGCATGGATAGGCATTGACCTCATAGCGGACCAAGAAAGTATAAATCTACTCGTGAGCAGTTTTTGGGTATCGTTCTGACAAACAGTAATCTCACCTGTACCGAACATGGCAGAAATTCTGTCCGTTGAACCAGGTCAAACCAAACAATTGCCTGAACATGCGAGTGTTGTTCTTCGTGCATGGCATGGAAGTGAGCAAGGGATCCAAAAGTCTCATTTCGGAATCTGGGTTTCTATAATTAATAATCTATTTGGTAAAGTTGCAACATGATTTAAAAACTCTTCCGTCAAGAAGAAAAAAGGGAGCAGATCGCGCTCATCTGATTTTTTGGAGCTCCTTAAAACTGTAGTTAACTTAACAGCATTCTCTAAAATGAAATTTGCTTTCTTATACCGTTCTTCTCAACTTTGTCCTCAGCCCAATGGTTACAACGCAGCTTTTTTAATCAAGAGACCTCGGTGCACATGATCAATAAACAGATCTTGTCTAGACTTGGGTGGCCTGACAGTGTCTCAGCTGAAGTGTAGGCATACTGTTGCACGGCAATGGAAACCGCTTAATTCATTTATTAAACTAATAACGGTCATGAACCAGAAAAGATGTTATGCTTCCAGTCGCCACGGTAATGTGGAATAACCCACAAAAGGGAAGTACCGAAAAGGATATGAATTAACGTAAAAACAGTTAGGCGAAAGAACTTGAAATATTATGGATGCGGACATGCTGTTGACTGTGGCACACTGCCACCTCGGATAGCGTTTCTAGCCAGCAAGTTGCACCAGTATGAGGGTCCTAGCAGGACAGGAGGCAAATACCCACTCCGTTCGACGGGATATTCAGGGTCTTCACATTAAATGACCACGCCATTGCCTGACCACCACGCGGTCTTAGTGAATAATGCCCGGCGCGGAAGACGCTCAGATGGCATGCGGAGTACTTGACCTAACCGTCGTAAACTGTGCATGGTAATTACCTGACCAGTGGATCGCCTATACCCAGCACTCCAAAATACGCGCTGGCGAGCGGCCGCGTTGATCACGTTATCACCTTACTCGATATGGGCTAGTTGGTGAAGACAACGATGGACATATACAGCAAGTCTGCTGACACTTTCGTTGCGAACAAAGCAAGTGTCTGAACCATAGAGCAAAACAGAACGTATTATATGTCCTTTCTTTCAACGTCAACTGGACATATTTTGACGCCACAGATCACGCAGGTTGGCGAAGGTAATGTGTTTTTGTCACCCTTAATGATGCCCCATCAGCAACATAACAATCTGACGAGACCCACGTACACGAAACCGATCAGGGTGTCGAGCAAATTGCGTGAGATAAAGAGCGTGGAGTGAGAATGTTACAGTCTTGAAACTGCGCTCGGCAATTTCGGGGTGTAGAGCGCATTTTTCAAAAACCAGCCCAGTCGTTTACATTGTTTAGTATGATCTGCAGGTCTTCGGCGGAGGGGCTGAGCAAGACAACGCCATCGGCAAACTACATGTCACTCAGTTTAGCAGCAGAAAGTAACACAATGTTACACTCCCTGAATTCTTTAGGTTCATCCTCCAGAATGTTGTCCATTACACAAGTAAACAAGAGCGAAGACCACCAAAAGTGACTAACGTCTGAGACAGTTGCATACATACTAGTGAGCATACAACGATCATAACGAGTTCATGTGCTTTTCCGGGAGTTCTTGGCGGAATTAACCCTCCGGCCCACGTGGTTAACTTCTCCTGGGTTTACTCAGTCGACGTAAGACCAGGCCAGTGAGGAACCTGAAATTGTCACGTAGACTTTGGCCACCCCGTTTCGAAAACGAGAATCACTGTTGACAAACATCACTCGTGAGATATTTCCTCAACTTCCCAAACCGTCTGGAGGGGTATTATGGGTTTTGAGATCAACCACTCTCATTATTCTTGAAAAAAGCAGAGAGGAGATCAGGCCCAAGAGCTCCAGAAACTTAACCGCCAGGGCCAATTCTTCGGAAACATGTGAACTGATCGCTAGAACCCCTTTGGCCATATAATTCGGCTGAAGATCACCGAACCGTTCCTCACGATGTTCGGCCCACGTGTCAAGTGTGCCCAATCGGCTGTTGACAAGTAAACAATCCTTTTCACTCATGTTCAGACTTACGCAAGTACGAATCAGAGAAAATAGCATTCTACTTTTCCGAGACAAAAAGGTTATTTCCGTCTCTTTCGACTATTTAGCCAGGCGATGCTTTTAGTCGGTTTGGTCTTGGGTTTTCAGCGGTTATCGTCATCTTCGAAACTAGGTGTGATCGAGCGACGTTTGTCCATAAAGTCTACCGACGTGGCAGAAATCCAAGTTCGTCGCAGTTACACAGATCGTTCGGAATATACTTCCTTACTCGAACTGGATATTTATCTCAAAATGCCCCCCGGTAAGCGTGCCTCACACCCTCTTTGCTCGAACAAGTGCACGACTTCCGAACAAATAGCAGAACAAAACGAGCGCGCACAACGGCATGATCTGAGCCCAGGTGGTTGCATCACAGTGCACAACGGTTTTTTTTCACAGTGTGGCGTTACCCGTAATTAACCGCCATAAGAGCGTGTTGTGTTCATGACTGATATGCACAGGACGGTCCCCATGTAACACAAGGATTCCTCCTAAGTTGAACTGGAGCACTCGAAATACAGAGACCGTAAGATACAGACAGCTGCAGAAGTCTCTCACTATTGTCAACGGGTTGTGTCCGAACATACCGTGCAGTAGCTGCTCCTCTTGAAAGAGGTGACCAAGTTGGAGATTCAAATCCCTGGCTAGTAGGACGATGTCTGAGTGCATGGTATGATTCAGAAGACCGACAAGGGCGTCACAAAACGTATTCTTGAAGGCACCTGAACTACTGTCCGTTCAAGTGTGCAGTGATATAATGAACGTACAAAGTTTTTCTTATTTGCGTCGACAGAATTTAACCGATGGCTTGAGTCTGACAACGCACAAGCTACCGGGATTTAAGTGAGAAAGCGTCGCTCAGAGATTTCCAATCCAGCTCGACTACGAGCTTACGCTTTGGCATCACCCGAGAGGTCGATGGAGATGTACTTTGATAGGCAGTTGTTTCAAGCAAAGAACGGTGCCAGAATCGTAGATTCGCGTCTCCGAGACAGAACATATATCAGGTCTCAGACTTGAGAGTGTAGCTACCAAAGAAACTTGCTGGAGACTATAGACAGTAAACGTGTCATTATTTACCAATTATCTTAGTTTTGGCAAACATATCACTGTAAAGTGCAAAGGAGATAGAAAAAGTAGTGGGCAAAGTGGGATAGTTAAGTGGCAGTGGATGATTATTCTCACCACAAAAACTATTACTTTTGATACTTCAATAGATTCTGATTCATAAGTCTGACCTGAGACAAAGGAAGATAGTATTTTCTTGAGGCCCCCGTCCGAAGTCAACAACGTAATTCACTTAGTTTTGAGAGGTTAATCCATCCCGGTGACGCATTGCCTGATTTTGATCAGTGCTATGCACAATGAGCGTATTTGAATCACACCAGGCTTCTGAATGATATCCGAAATTTTTCGGACATACTGGGCAATGGACCGGTGGTCACGGTCAACCGTTGGACAGTGAAGATGCTCCTTTATTGAGGGTACCTTCTCCAAATCCCCTCTTATTTAATCGGAGGACAGCAGTGCCGAAGGTATAAAGGGTCCCTCTGTGTGTTCATAGGATAGTGTTTCACTACTTAAACATTCTCAAGTGGTCGATAATCTAACAAACAACCCTACGAGTGCAACTGGTTATTGTTCAACTTCTCCTTCTTGCCTGTCTGGCACAGTTGTATTGGGACCTAAGCATATCTTTTCGGATCCATGGCGTGTACAATTTTGATTAACATGTCAAAATACCAGAATGTTTCAATTTTGTTGGTTAGATCTTCTGATTTGAACAGCTATGATTGCGTAATCATCACAATAGTTTGCAAGCCAAGGTCACTGGCAGTGCATTTTCTTTCATTGAGTCCACAATACTTCATTGTACTAAGAACAGTATGAATGAAACTCCAGTATTAACCATTGGCGCACATCTATTTCGGCGGTTCTGACAAACTAGCATATTTTTGCTCGCAGTCGTACTCACATGGAATGAACTTCATGATATGAAATGTTCTCCTTTCGTCACAGAAGAACTGTTTTCACTGTTTACTGTTAGGGGACGTTCTGTAAATAGGGTTTATAACGCCTCTCCAGATTTGAGATAAGTCAACCTCGAAAGTTTGCACTGTGTCCGTTAACACAGCTTGACAAAATTACCTAGTAATAGAGTGGTCGAGGAGAACTCCTGTGCAGAAAATTGTGCACTTTAAACATAGGTGCACGCTACTTCATTATCCTGTGGTATGACTGAGACATCCTTAAAATAGACTGACATTACCTTCAGAAGTATAGCGTAGCTACCTAGAAGCGGAAATCAGCGACAAAACGAGAGAACCGGGGCCACTAAGTAAAAATTATACCATATAAACAAGTCACAAGGTTAACCCGATCAATTATTTTCTTGAGTTATCACCGAACATCACCCCAGCCCAACTATGTGCGACCAGTGAAGCCATGTTGACCAAACGACGACAGCTATTAATGCCTGTACAAATGACCCGTGTCAGCCACTGACCCTTAGATTCACACACTAATTCTGTTCCCCTAGTTGCTTGTGCGTTTGCTCTACGTGTAAGCTTTGTATAAAGTGAGTTCCTGCTGTCCCATCAATTTCTCATGATTCCGAAAAATGATACGGCGAGTTGCTGCACACAAATGGCTTTTTGCCAGTTCGGCACCACATACAATTCGTTAATGCTTGGAAGTCCCTTTGAGTGACGAATTAATCAACAGTCACCGTATTTGTGAATGAAACAGAACTCTGTGTGACTACGTTGCTCTTCAAAATGTTTCACCAGTAAGCTCGCAAAAAATCGAGATTCGAGTGCGCGTGGTTTGATGGGCAGTAAGCCGCGGTCTTTTTGAACCAAATGATCAACGTAATCTGGATATAGCTCGCCGGCTGAAAGCATACCGCACCGTATGGTTGATGTACTAAAAATAGTTTGTCCACTACTAGATAGGCTTCGAATAATGTACGATTTATTTGCAAACCACTTCTCGGTTAGCAGCTGATCAAGTATACTCGATATGCTGACATAACACTGCACCTGTCTTCTTGATATCGTAATGAAAAGTGGTATCCAAATAACCAAATGGTGATTAGCTTCGACTCTTGCTGCGACAGCCACAGGATAACATCACGACCAGGAGTGCCCAATCAACAACACCTTGCGTATGTTGGCCGACTGTAACTCAACGCTAACAGAAAAAATTGCATACTGATATGGAACCTGGATCCACATGTCCAGCCACATACATATCGTTGACGCTATTAGTTGAACCGACGTAAAGTAGATCCTTTATCCTATGGTTCAAAAGCGTCTTCCTTAGCGATTTTCTGTCACCATAACAGTTTGTTCTGCTCTATTACGCGATCTGCGAGAGCACACACAGACAAGATCACGTGTTCTGAATGTGCAAAGTAGCGCTGGGTTCGGCAGGCTGTGACAGTCTCGGTGAGAATCTGATGCATTGAACACCCAGATTTTCTGTGCACTGTGGGAGATTCCTTTATCGCAAGACTTGCCAGAGTTGGTATAGACAGCACTTTTTCCGCGTCTCAGTGTGAAAAACTCTTGATCATGTGTTGCGTTTATACAACAATAAAATGCTACAGTAATTGTAATGTTTTAAGCACGTGGTTGAGTACACTGCAACTAACATCAGACCGTAACGTCACTTGTGAAGCCTCAGACAAACAGATGTTTATTGGGTTGCAACGAACAAAGATGATTTCTAGACAGATTGCTCCATATGCGGGATGGATCGTTCGCTGGGACATCATCGTAACAGCTCGGAGCCGATGAGTATTCCCGGCCGTGCATTCGATTGAGGAGCACATCCGACAGACTATCTAGGCCAGCGTAAATCCGAAAAGGATCCCATATGTGGTTTTTTAACAAATAAACCCCCAATGGTTTACGTGCTAGACAGCGCTGTGGATGAGTTACAAAAGATTGTTCAATAACGGAAGAAAAAAGATGAGGTATGAGATGTTAACAGTAAACTGACTCCCTTCAGTCACGAATGCAGCGACAATAATAAAAACCCTCAGGAGTGAGTCTCACAGAGCGGACGGAAATAGTGACAGTGTCACAGCGGACCAACCGATTGCTTCAGTATGTTTTGGGCACACACGGCTCGACAGGGCTTATGGAATGGTATTGCCACATGAAGATGAACAACTTTGATTTACTTTAACTTAACCAGTCAACTGAGATGTAACAAGCTTTGCAAAACATCTTTACACGGTAGTTCAAGGCAGATTAATGGACAAATAAAAATGGATATTCTTGATACAAGCTGATCTGGACTGGCAAGCGGAAGTAGTTGCAGCAGCTGCACAGGATAACAGAATGTCGCCGCCCTGCTTAAGGAAGTAAAATGTGCTCATGCGATATCGGTTGCACAATAAAACTAAGAACTTTCGTGGCAACCTTTTATGTATGCAATACAAATCACGGCAAAGGAACGATGGAATGCCTGTGTCTATGTTCGACTGCTAAATGAAGATAATTACTAATGATGTCAGTAGGATGGAGAACAACGCTGTCTAAACCGATCGACATAATTGCTAGGTTGTGTTGGCAAAATTAGGACGGTCCAGAGAGATGAGCGCTCGGTCATTTCAATAGAAGAGACTACTGAGAATGTGAAAACAATCGAGAAGTGTCTGGAACTACACATGTGATCTAACAAAACGGTCACGGTGACTGCAGTTGAGCTGTGCAGTTTGGACGCCCAAATCCAATCACATAGGAGTAAAATAAACTGTTGCTCTAAGTACAGAATAATGTGACAGAGAAAATGCCCGGCTGAGTGAACCAATGCGTCGCTGTAGGGGTCAGTTTCGCGATAAAAACATCGAAGGACTGTGTGTGGGGTGGGGAGTAAGAGGGTGACCAGTAACCGTCCACCGTATCGGCCTGGTGACCCATATCTCGCGACACCGATCTGTTCGCATGCAAGGGGGTTGTGTGAATACAAAAAGATAAAGAAACCGAGTGGTTGCCAAAGTGTGGCTGAACGCATGAAACGAGTTACTCAATCGGAGTTTATTCAGTCTAATCATCTTAATCTATAGTGAACCTAAATCAACTTGAATTTACGATGGTTCCTGCTTCTACCAAGCGCCTTTAACATCAGTTACGAAGCACCACAATAAGTAGGAAATCCCTTCTAAATTAAAATTTGATAAGACAAGCGGACCTGATTTTGATTCACCAGTCGCTCTTACAGATCCACTGAAAACCGTAACCAAGTACTGCACTACTAATATTACTACACTATTGTACCAAACTACTACTGTGTATTATTGTTACATACACGAAAGAAAAATTAACAGCAGTTGAAGGAATGTTCGCAACACATCAGTCTTTAGATAAAAAGAAGCGAAATTTTATTCCGCTGTCTGCAGCCAAGTTTGGAGAAACCGACTTCTATATAAAATGTAATTCCAAACGTCACTCAAGGATGAAACGCAGTTTATCTATCAAACAAATCAGTTTACTCTGGACCGATGGGCTTCTTGAGTTCACTTTACTTCATTTTCGATCGACAAAAGATGTGGGGCTGTTTGGTGCTGCACCTCTGATCCAAGCAATGCAGTTAACAATCACAATCAAGATTATCTGTTCAATTTCCTTCAACCGAACGATATCAATCACTGCCATCTAGGACCTGTCGAATAAACAAATCAGCGGCATAGTGCCTCTAAGCTTTAACTGCCACGGTGTATTGTGTTTGTATTTACGTATTCGCTTTGTATGTTCAAAATCTAACAGAACGTTTTTTGCTAATCACACTGATGGTGCCGTCTTGAGTTATGTTAACTTAAAGAGCAAAGGGAGCGATATGTTCGAGACGTTGTTACTCGGCTAGTGATATTTTCTTAGAATCCTAAAAGTGAAATCCACAGAAAGCCAGGACGCGACTTTCACTGTCACCAGACCACAATTTATAATCAGTTTACTACTCCTCTATGCACAGATTTTCAACCTATGCTGAAGCGTATGGCAGTCAATGATCACACTTTCTTCCAATGTCGACGGTTAATTTTCAACAAATCGTCACTGCATCAGTAACTCACACCAAAGATTAATGATCATGGAATCATAGAGAGAGAAAGCCTTAAATAGAAAGTAAAACAAAGGAAGTGGATAGGTTCTAAATACTTAAAACACCTATATCTAAACCCCGACATTTAGCATCAAATTACCTAGATTAATTGCATTTACTATACACACAAATTTGACGAACAACGACAACGGTAACGCCATTGCACCCGAGTGGTCGATATCTTATCTGAATTCTCCGGCAACCGATTATGTGAGCATCGAGGGCCCCAGCTCAGAAGGCAAACCTGATATATGGTGGTAAACCGCTGGTAGCCGTAAGCCAGTCTGCAATTTTTGTGTCTGTTAGATGTTTTCATTATTGTTGCAGTCCCCCACGCTGGTTATATCGGCGCTTACTGTTTTGCTGCACATTAGATAGCGTTCGATTAAGTATTTATCGGAATAGGGCCTGTCTTTCAGTCATGGCCTACTAAAACTTTTCACTCTGAACTACTTATGCTACCTGTGACAAATACGCTCATAAAATGCCTCGCGATTCTTCTCACTCATCACACGCCTTGTTTACCACACCTATTTTTCTTACTCCTCAACTCTTCTAAATGTTTAGACCACTATTTGCAGCTGTCACGATTTCTTCACATTTGTCACGCAACCTTTGTAGACACATATATTTCAAACGGTTGTTAACGAGGTTAGAAAATGCTTGAAATAACCCACAACTGCCAATTAATTCAAGCACAATGAGCCTGTCCTCATTTCTTTAGATTTACACACACTTGTTTTCGCTCCGCTAGACAAATATACAGCATATATATGACTGATATATAAGTTGCATCAAATCTTTATCAACCTATGGTCTTTTCGCTTCTTTCGGACGTCAGAGAACAATTTTCATACACTCTTAGTTCTTAACCCCATATGTGTTTTCGTCTCAGAACAATAAAGACCGAGGACACTTAGTTGAACACTCGGCTCTATACACCAGGAACTCACTCTCGTCCGGTGAAACGATTATGTTACCAGTCAAAAGGTCGTTGTGGCACAGGACAATCGGGGAGCATGCGGATTCGAGCAATGTTTCTAATGCGTTTACTTCCGAGTGTAAAGCGGATACCGTAGGAAAATCCGAGATGTACCTTTCAAACGAATCGAATGAGGAGGAAGACTGTGTTAAAGGAGTTTTACCTCAGTGCGAAAAATATAAATAAATACATCAAAACAAACTTTATAAAACAGCAACCATTAATGACAGGCTTATGTTGGTGATAGGCTGACTACTTCGAATCCAATCGATCTCCATGTCTAGGAGGAAAAAAACCGTGGCTGGTAGCCCACACGGCTATGAGGAAACTGGCATCAAGTATAGCCTCCGTTGGCATTATGTGATTTTTTGACTTAGTTCCAAAAGCACTGAGGCGGTGGCAAGAGACGATGTGGAATGTGGTTGCAAGCTATATTCACTGGCGGAAACTCCACAGCTTTTTTTTATCGTGGAGGCCTTTATCCCTCGTCACAAAAACTTATCTTGAGAAGGAAAAAGCAACAAGCTTCGTAACAAACTGAATAATAATTCGAAAATCGGGTCCACTGTAAAACTGGCAAAGAATCCTCCGTTTTGGCAGGGTTTTGCCATTCCACTTTTTCATCTGCTTGTTTTCATCTACTTACTATAGTTTTACTGACTGCTCTGTGATACTGGCTTGACATTCAGCTAACCGTCACACATGAGTACGGAATGATATTTTAACTAGTTGATAGCCGACAGCAAAAATGAGTGTATAACACTTAGATCAGTAATAAATGAGACTCGACGATTCATTCAATGCTCTCGGAGGTTGATCCCAATTAACTTCGTTTCAATAACTGATCTCAAGAGCAAGGCATTCACAGTAGTCTTCCTAATACTGTAATTAAAACTGCCGACTTGACTGACTTTTTCCAACGACAAGCATAAAACATTTGTTCCTCCGGTAAACGTGAAAAAGGCCAACAGAAACGAGTAAGATGCCTCTTGTGTTAATGTGTTATCTATGTCTCATCGAGTGCCTCCGCGAAATTACCACATATATATATATGTACATACAGAAGACGACATAACCCGCACGATAAAAATTGCTAGTTGTCCCAGCCTTGTCAATGACGACCGGCCAGGTGATTGCGGGGGCGATGTGTAAATTCTACATGAGAATTGGCATATGGTCAGTGGATCGACCCAGCCCACAAATAGCTAAAGAGTGTTAATCGATTAACAATACCTAGGGTGACATTACAGAACGAACAGGGAGGAACATGAATAACCTTGACGATACAGAACTTAAACAGGTGCACAAAAGGGCAGTTCACGTCAAATCATCCTTTGTTTCAATAAAGATCAGATCGTTGGTCTTCGTCTTCACTTCGTTTGCTGCGTCTTTCCTTTACCAAACATGACGGTTTCTCAGCTTCGTTTAGTTCCTCTCAGCGCATTCGCATACGTAAAACCCTGAGGCCATAAATTGGTGAGTGGTATAGTCGCTCTGGACGTAAACCACCGATCACACATCTACTGTATCCTCAGTTTAACCCTAAGCTTGATGTCAACGTGTCGTTTATGTTCATTGTAGGAATATATTAATTTTCCCCGTTCGTTAACCAACAACAGCACGGTTCAGAAACCGTTCTTGACCGTTTGAACTCTACGGTCACCTTGACGTCAGGTCAAGGGGTCAATTGGAGAAGTTCCGTCAATAAAAGCTGTTAGATACACCGTGGTTCATCTAACAATTTCAGTATAAATAACAGTCAAGTGAATTTAGGCCACATCCGATGTTAGTCCGACCGTAGACTATTAGAGAGGTACCGGAGTGCTATTCAATGTTAAAAAGTTCACTACGGTGTTTAGAGAAATGGACGAACGCAGTTTTAAGTATCTGACAGCTTTGTGAAAAAGAAAGGCGGTCGGTGAATGTGGGATCTAATCGATGAGACGAACAGTAGGATAGTGTGCAGGAACAATTGCCGCAGATTGATAAAATGATTAAAAGAAATTCACGTAGGATTAGCCCACACAAAAAATGGGAATACACAAATTCCAGGAGGGGGATGAATAGCATATAACTGTCGACAGCACGTTAGGCCGAGGTAAGCACTTTGGGTGGGATTGTGGCGCAGAGTTCCACTGCTGTGTTAACTTCGGTGTGCATTGATCGTATGACTCAGAATTCCCAGGCCCACGCCGAGTCGTGGTATCACGGCTTAAACTACCATGTTCCGCACCAATTGCGTCGCCAAAGTTGAGAAACACAAAGAGACAACGCGGCTGTCAGTAGCTGTGTTGCAGCGATCAACCGCCGATCACGACTAAGCCGAGTAGTTGCTGAGAAGTTATTGGATTGAGGCGATCAAAACAATGCAGACAGAGAGGAGGACCTCAAAAGCAGGAATTAATCGTTGGTAAAAGTAGGAAAATCACATACGGACGCTGAGGAAAGACAAATAGTAGAAAGGAAATCCTACCACTCTGAAATACAGCAGCGAATCTAAGTGTCATCGGACCGATGCCAACATGCCTGTTTTCAGCTTCTGTATGTACAGACCGTCCCAGAAATGTACCTCTGCTGAAAAAAGGTGAAAAAAAATCTCGCGAGATTTCAAGCACAAGTGCATACACTACCCCAATCAGGTTAGCGAAGGGTGCACGTACATTACCACAATAGGGCTGTGCCCGCCAATACAGAAGTGTCTGTTCAGTATGGGTCACACCGACAATCACGGGCTACGATCGGAAACAGATGTCTAATACCAAATATCCTTTCTAGGAATACGAATTAAAAACACCATAGTTCCTCAAGGGTGTGTTATCCCAAGTCATTTTTCATCAAGTTTTAGAAGATGAAAAGTTACATTTACCGACAAAGAAAGTTTACAAGGTAGAGGGAGAACGGTTGTATTCAGGCAGTGACTTAGCCACGTTGTACATTTTCTGAGCTGTGGCATGGCGTTAAAAAGAAGTATAAGTATTCCAAACCGCGCATGGCATTTCGAACTTTCGTGACCTCATATTTGATTGGTGTCCTTCTGAATCAAGTCTACAAATTTCCTAATACTTACTCTTGCCATTCATGTTGAAGTTTAACATAATATTCCCCAACGGCTATGCAGACAACCTGAGGCAACCAGAGTAACATTTCCCGGGTGACACCATTTTTCGCCAAACAGCTTAGATTTCATTGTAACGACATACTCCGCTTCCCAAAATCAAATTCATCTGATATGTCATGTCCCGCATAAGCACATTCGAACGAATTTCTACGTTAGGCAAGAGTCAGATCCACGATCATTCAACTACGAGGTGTATCCAAAAGAGTAATTTCGAATGCCTACAATGAAAAGTGTCAAATTCGACTCTATTCGAGAGAGTTGGCTGCCAATAATGAGAAATACTTTTGAACGCCACAGATAGTTCATACCGATTTCTTAAACGTCATTTAAATTCAGTAGTGAGCAGCAGTCTCGGCTAAGTAGTGTACACATGTTTCAAAATTTGAAAGACATAGGGCACCGTGGTATCGATTCAGGAGCTTAGCAGCTAGCGTGAAATAGAACGTGGCCTTTGTGAATTAATATTCGGCACTAAGAGTTAACGGAGCTTACTAAGAAGTCAATGTGTTAATTGTCGCTAGTACTGTGCCGCTGTACAGGTCTAGTGGCATTATCGACACAACTTAAAAAAATAACGAAAGCAATGGTACACAGTCATTTATTTATACAGGATACTCAAAATGCTGTCACCGGGTTCATCAATCATTGGCGCAAAGGATAGGCGAAATCAGAAGGCGAATAGCGCTAAGCCGAATGCATATGTGATTTGTGAATAGCAGTGTAACGAATACACGTGAATAGCAAAACCTTCTGAAAAGACGTTAGAACTCCTCAAAATCCTGATAGCGCACTATGAATGACTGACTGCTGTGAATCGCCAATTTGGACGGTGGAGGATGGGTTGATGTGAGAGTAGTCGTTGGCTTGTAATTCGTCTACTGGATGAAGCTGCACAAACCTTAAATTAGATGATCATGATGGGACCGTGTACCGTTTAGTTCGTGTGGTAGCAACAATACAGAGTGTGTTGCTCAGCATTCCTCTCAGTTTGTCGCATGGAAGTGTGTGACAAAACCTTCAAAGTTGTGGCAATGTTTGTGGTCAAGAGCTGTGCCAAGCAATGAATAACGTAATGTGTGGTGGCACCGACACTAACGTTGCTGACAGAGTTGGAACCGCTGATCATGCCAGGCAATGTGCCGAACGGTCGTGTCAGGCGATGATCGAATAAACATAGCTGCTTTTATAGTCCACATTAGCCTCTGAAATGCGGACCAAAAGGATATCAGTGTTGCAACACGTTGCATATTGGATGCGACATATTAGAGAAGTAATTGACTTGATTACGTACATGACAGGTTCAGCAAGATAATCAGGGAAAGTGTGGGGAAGAACACACCGGATATGTGGTGATGGGTTTACAATGTATTGGATCGTCCCCCTTAGTACGCACTCAGTCGCTTGACCCCAAAAACGAGAAGTCAGAAGAGACGCGGCTGCACTCTCTACTGGACGAGCGAGACAAAACTTAGGCCACAGAAGCCCTAGAGTTATAGGACAAACGATTACCATAGATGATCGACAGACACGAAGCGATTCAATTGACACAGTCATATATGGCAGTCAGGGAGTCAGAACAAATCACGTTACAGGGAGTACCAGAGGGCAGCCGCGAGAAAATGCACTGACCAGAGAGCGCACAGGCGTTCGACCGCAAACCTGCAATCTGATTGGCTGAGTGGGACCATACCACCACCTACGACCATAGCATCCGAGCTGGGCCGGTCGATCGATGTGGCTTGATGCGTCCTGGCTGTCTCGTTAGGAGATGCGCCTCCTAACACAATGGTACTCCGGTTGACCAAACAGCGACTTTCCAATTTCGACTCATAAGCCTGCCTGCTTTCAATTAAATGGAAGTACGAATTTTCAGTCGACAGCGGACACAATGGAAATTACCGTTTGTGCATCCGCAGTAAGGTCAGCTGGTGAACATACACGTCTTGCAGGGAGTATGTCACAGCTTTCATTTGGACCACAGTATCAAACAAACAGCAATTAGCCAGCCGAACCTTTTCTCCTCATACAACACACGTGATTTGTCAGTCAGACCTAAAGGACCTATATTTTGATAAAATAACATACTTAAAGAAGAAACGTAGGAATAAAATGTCCTGATTCAGGAAGAATTCGCACATATTTTCTTCTATGTAAAACTAAGAGGTACTGTGAAAAAGTGAACTGGTTATACTGACGGGACAAGTTAGAATAGGCGGATTTAATGACAAGATTACTGACAGAAAACTCTCTGAATATTCATCAAAAACCGTTCAAGTAATCAGCTCATTTTCAGCCCTTCACTACCAGGCCAAACAATTTTTAAATGAAACAATGTTGGCAGAGTTAACTGACTAGTGGACAACCACGAGCATACTGACATCACCAAGGCAGTAACGATGCGCAACGTGAGTTTCTTGATCAAATGGTTCAACTGCAGTTACATACCACACATTTTCTGTCCATAATCACTGCACTCTCTCTTTTGAGGTATTTTTTGGTCTTAAGTGTAGATCAGATAAAGACGTTTTAGTGCACTTGGATGTGAACTTGAGTGGGCATCTAAAACCTAAAGACATTCGCAAGAAGATCAACAAACACAGCCAAGGAACAGTGAAACCTCCATTGAGAGTATACACAACGATAAAAACCTGAAGCACTGAGTGATTTTACGCCACCTCAATAGTGTTGTAAAAATATACAAGTTACATTATGAATTCACTCTCAACGCACTAACCAATGGTAAATGTGTAATTACTGTGAAAATAAGAATAACGATTAGCAAATAGGGTTGAGAACACAGTACGATCCAGATCTCAGTGAAATCCATGAAGAACTACAGATGGGTGGTCCGTTGGTTATAATGAACCCTTAAGTTATCAACCAACAACTGCAACTTCCAAACCCTTCACATCCGTGAAACACAACTCCGAAAAACCATATCCAAAGAGTACACGTCAAAGTGACTCACAGATGCACTTGCGCACCGACGGACGCGCGGCATAGCAAAACGACGCATTCCCTATCGCTAGGCGCTTATCAGCCACAAACCAGAAGGCCGGATGAATGTTCACGGGTGGTAAATATTGTAGTATTGCGAAGTCTTACTAATTACTCATCGGTAGCCGGCTCTGATCGCTAAAAAGAGGATGGTCTGCCAGGATTTACTCATCGCAGGTTTAACTGTAAATGGGATTAACGCTACCGATCAGTTTATAAGTTCTTAAGGTTAGTTAGAAGCTGTTATTTTTTCACCCTACTAACATGCGATGCATTCACTGCCTGTTGCAACAACAAAAAGACATTTGGCTGTCGATTAAAGGGAAAGCCTACTATACGTGTATGCATTCGGCTGTAAAATCTGGATCATAAACATAGCCCATTCGAACGGAAGATATAAACAAGTTGTCCATATTCGACCACGGTTGTTTTCGTCAGTTAGTATGCATCAAGTGGGTTTACTGTGCGGTCACAGTGGTAGCGCGGTGAAGAGTATTTTGGGAATTTAGAAATCTGCAATTTTCTGACGGATAACCAGGGTAGAAAAAATTCAACGTACGCCGGTTAGGCTGCTTACTTCCTATATCGACAGCGCGCCTGCCCCAATTTATACTACTCAATGCGGCGACTAATAACTGGAAGAAAACAGCAGGTAGTCAAACGATGGCACGGCCATGACCTACTGCAGCCTTGACTTCGCTGCTGAAAAAGATTGGTAGGTGCCGCCTAGCAAGATGGGGGATGTGCTACCATCCGTATCGTCATCTGGAGGTGCTCCTGGAAATGTCAGCTTTGCGGAAAAGATGAACTTACATTTGTGAGATTGCTGACTTTTCCTCTTCTTCTGATTACACTGTAAAATATTACTTTGGGCAAACTTCTCTAGATATTAGCACGTCACTTGATCGACTAATGCTAGAATCAATGGCGGTTCGAGCCACTGCATTCTCGACACGGTTCAAAGCGGAATACGTAAGCAAGCAGTGTGTAGACATGAGTCTATATGGTAATTTATGTATTCTGACTACCCTACAGTCAGATCAACAAAACCCTTAGCTCGTTTTGGAGATGCACAGAATTCTCAGAAATATGTGAGAAGTCAAATTTTTAGAGTACATTTTTGCAAATAGACCGATGCAGACTAGAAGGCAATGTAACTTTTTAGTGAGGGTTGGAAATCAGTATCGATTGTGTGTTATTGTTAGAAGGATTCCCGATAGAAGAACGAGGAATTCAGTGGAATTCGATTTCTGGTTCTCGGATGAAAAGAAACGTCAAAGGTGCATTGTGGCATTCTGAGATGCAGCATTTCTGTCTCTAGTTAGATGTGCGCAACCTAAACAGCAATATCGACGTAATTAAATGGAAACATCCTTTTAATTGCAGAAAGCTTGAAAATACGGAGAGAGAGATGCTGTGGCTGTTACTACTGAACAGTGGCAAGCAATTACATCCATATAGCAAGGCAATCATGACTAACAATAAATATCTGAAGAAGGTTGGGGAGGTTAGGAACATCGTGCATCCCCATAAGAACTACAACAGCATCACTGAATCCACCTCATAAGCTCAACGCATGAGCATTGAGCCACTCAAATCATCATCATCATCATAGACAGCAATACATCAGTGGTTCACACTTATGCTTAACTGCCACACAACCATGAAGAAACAGCAAACGCCTACATAGGAAGAGAGAAGGAAAAAAGAAGGGAACGGGAAGGGACCTAACTACTGAAAATGACTACGTCCATATTCAAACATTCAACATCAAGGTGCCTACACCTCGCAAACAACACAACCGAGCAGCAAGTGAGAGTAAGGCGTCATCAGCGAGACAGCTTCCTTACGGCTTTCACTGCCACCATCACTGAATGCACTCACTTCACAGACAAGTCGACCAAACAACGACATTTACGTCAGTGAGCTTGATAAGCCGCCATCTCACCTAGAGTCTCCAACCACCGACTCTGTGAATTGTGAGGGCCCCAGCCCGGGAGACGAACACGACCCACAGTGGCCAACCCCTTCGTGAACGACTTCATTTCCCTACGCCAGATCATTACCTGACCACCTCGCACCTTACACCAGTCGGTCGCAGTGTCAGCGAACAGTGCTCGGTGTGGAAGACGACTAGCTGGCATCCTTAGTACATGACCTAACCATCTAAGCCTGTGCAAACGTAGAGA
>QNGE01000184.1:349322-364772 GCA_008508345.1 Paragonimus westermani
CAGGAAGAGATGCCAACCATCTTCCAACCCCCAACCTGGAGGACCAGGAGACTGTGGTTTGTCAGACCTCTACCTGTTGGCCTGCCTGGTATGAGTAACTCTGTCCAGTTTAGCCCAAAAGGTCATCGAGATGCGCAAGCCGTCACATCACTTCAAGGTCCAGTCTCAAATATACTGAACGAAAAACCGATCACAACTTTGGTCCAGAAATGGAGAGAGTAGTCTGCAGATTACAGCCCGTATGGACAGCTGTGTCCATTGCTTTTGCTCAGATTTGCCGAAGTCTTATGTACTTGCGAGGGTTGAAAATCCACTAAACAAAGGTGAACAATGAGAAACTCTCTGCAAAAAAATTACGGTGAGAAACAACTGCTAGACAATGTGTACATATAGGTTCGTTAATATACGGTCTAGAGCAAACATCTTTTGTATACTGCTGTCCGAAATCGTTATGGATCACAATATCGTTAAGTTCCCCATGACGTTTCGATTTTGCTTTCCTCAGTCATCACCGTATTAAGAATGGTTGCGGTGAAGTTGCGTTGACAGGCTACGTAAATCGCGCCGGAACCTTGCCTATTCTCCTCGGACGAGAATGTGCGGTAGGATCGACGAATGTTTCCCAGGTTGGATTCGCCCATGAAGAAACACTAGCACAGTCCAGAGAGTCAGAAATATCATTTACTTGACAGTTGTTGAACTGTTGACCCGAGTGAAACCTGGATCGAACTTTTTATACAAATTATGCGGCAGAAATACGTCTAATTAAAAACGTTCATGAGAATATAAAACATCTTTCACCAGTTATGAATTTGAATAGGGAAATCAGAAGGCCGGTTTTGCAATATGATTATACCATTTCGTATGTTCTGGCCAGCTGCTACATATAACAGCGGTGTACATCACTAGTCTGTCGTTTTATACATTGACTTGATTTATGAACTTAATTCGCTTAAATATTTTTTGATGTCCAACGCTGTTATATGAAGCAGCTGACAAGAACAAACGAAATGGTATTACTATCTTGCAAAACCGGTCTTCTGATTGGGCTATTCAAAACTCATGAAAATGACTGGAAAGTTTCGGGAGTTCATACTTATAAGTAGCAGTACATTCTGCTTTTAGGTTGAAGGTGTCGAACTAGAACCAGCCATATCAGAAGAACACGTAAGAGGAAGAAGTCGTTTTCAGTAAATTGGTATCATGAAATTAGGTGCTCTGAAAGCATCAAATGTAACACTGCACACACTAACAGCAGCCAGATTGCAGTACATCTATGTAAACGTACACTCATGTGATGGATCTTATTAACAGAAAAATATTTTTTTGGCAACGAATGTGAAACGAACATGGAAAAACGCAAGCAATGGTAAAACGGTGAGGTGAAATGATATTACTAAGTTTTGGAGGAAAACAAATTCTTTGCTCCAAAGTGTACTGTCGTGTAAGATATCTTACGGACTAACTCATAAAAGTTACATCTTATCTGCTCTTCTAGCCTTAGGTTAATTTTCGTCCGTATTTTTTGTGAAATCATTAATCGAGTATGGCCGAAGCTATTACCACCATGTAATTGACTTCATATGAGACTTCAGGTTAGGTAGTCTGTTAGTTGCAAAACATCTAAAAGAGCAATTTTTCTACGGTTTCCTGCATTTCGAAGAGTATATCACCTCCCATCCAAAGTGTTGCCTTGTGTCATCCAGGCCGTTCCAAGTATATGACGGTAAGCTATCTCCACTTGGGAAGGCCCAAAACAAATGGTTGGAAAGAAACTGTGAAGATTCCTTTCCTGTCATCAAACCTCTTCCATTTCCGTTCTCACACATTTTCCAATCACGTATCACCTATGCCAACTTGTCTAACATCTGCTTTCAACAGTTATCCTGTTTGTTTCGCGTGCGACTCGGCCTCATATTTACACACGCGTTATGCTGTGGTCATTAATACACAGTTACTGATCCTGATGAGACATTCTGACATTCGTTAAGTCATACATCACATGTGTATAGACCGGACACGGTTGGTGCTTTGAGCAAAAGTGAATGGCATGAAAACGGGATAGTGAGCAAGCATGAGAATCGTCAGCAAAACTTCCAATTTCCAAAGTACTGTAGCCTATTGCGATTCCATATATTTCCAGGCAGGCAGGTGATAAAATATAGTGCGTCCGAACATTCATTTTGGCGTCCTGAAAGGTAGATATGTTTAAAGACGTTTACCGTTGTCCTACTAGCTCATGTAGATGTCCATCGATCAAGTCCAGATAACTTGTTCCGTTGAATTTACCACAGACTCACATGGATTGTGAATGATGGACAGAATAACAAAATTTGTGGTGTGAGTGTTGATGGCCAAGATCTGAAGCGTTTGAGCGAACGACTGGAATGTAGTCATCAACCAGTTTCTCTCATTGCTAAACACCTGGGAGTGCACAGTCACCGCATTTACATCTTAGGTTTGTCTGATATTTTGAGGAGCAACTAAAAATGGCGTTTACGTAAGCCAGTCGGAAAGACGATTATTGACTGTGTTTCCACCAATGTAGGTAAAAACTAACATACACGACAGTGGGGTCGCTGCGATAACGATTGAGTAGACACTGGACATGATAGTTCAACCAGTTTTGTGGCTCTTTTGATCGACCTGAAAACCTAGTCAATGTAAACGTAAAAAGTGAAAACATACAAATTGGCCGGGCCATCTCATAAGCCATCTCTTGGAGTGAAGTAAAATCGGCAACCAAAGAAAAACTGCTTGAACCAATAGGACATTCGGAACGCAGCATTCGTCGAACGTTTTCGGTGATTGGATAAATATTGGTTCTATCCACTCGTTCAGTACCTCAAAACGTAGTCGAGAATTACACTTCATGCAGTGATTGTTGTGAAGGTTGCACTATGGTCAAAAACAACTAACACTGACATTAAGGTCACCCCCAACAGGTACCAAGTAACCGCATGCCAGCTAGTCGTCTTCCACACCAAGCACTATTCGTTGACACTGCGACCGACTGGTGTAAGGTGCGAGGTGGANTTGCTGTTTCTTCATGGTTGTGTGGCAGTTAAGCATTAGTGTTAACCACTGATGTATTGCTGTCTATGATGATGATGATGATGATGAAGTAACCGCACCGTCCTGACTGTTCTAACCGAGCTTTCTAATATAAAAATCCTGTTTATTTTCACGCAATATGATGCGGGAAAATAGATGGTATGACTGAAATGTCCTATAATCTACACCTATTGACTTCGCTATTTATACATGTTAAGACCCGACGTTAAAAAATATAGTGTGAAAGCTAAAATTGATATCACCACCAACATCACTATCATACGTCCAAAACATCGCCGGTTGATTCATTCACCAGCTCGAGCAGAGCATCCTGGATTGCCATGGGCAAGTGTTTTTCAGTGAAACAAAACGCTGGTGAAATATTCATCAAAAAACAACCCGCCGTTATAAAGCAACTCTCCTCACAATGAACCGAACAGAGTGAATGAATGTTGGATGGTCCCGTGGCAATTCCACAGTCTATTATTGTTCCTCTTAGTTTTCGTATGTGTAGTATAGTCGACAAAATTTCAAAAATGAACCAGCGATACAAATAACTACCTTGCCCTGTTCAGTATAGTTTAGGCCAACCATTTACCATCACTTGCAATCAGTACACCATAAAGCGGGGTGCACTGCTACCAAACTATCCAACTGCGGGTTAGCGTATTCTCGGTTATCTGGATTCGAATACAATTAGGAGACCTAAAGTGGATGTTAGTGCAATTCAGCTAATTGAGGTGTCATCTACATTTTACAGTGTGCTAGTACCAAACTGTGTATCTCGTTCTGTCGTAAAGGTTAGATAAAGTAGATAAACGGTAGTTGTCAAAACTCACCTGTCCGTGCCTTTTGGATCGGGTAATTCACTGGGTAGTCGAGTAATCCATTCACGTAATCGCGGAAAGAGAGCCAACTGATTTACCAACGAAGCACGTAAACTTCCGTCCCTCTCTTCTGTGACTAACCGGAGAAATGCATCTCGAAACGGAAGGGAGTGAAAGTGGGCTAATTCCGAAGCAATCAAACTGAGGAAAACAGCAAATGGAAAGCTGTACAGATTAAGGAAGATGAGAATGGCCACATGGATGACGACCCTATGAACTAACTCATACAGATGGATTTTGATCATCAGTCAATTAAGCCCATGGGATACATACAAAGGCAATAAGACCGAGAGGCGGCTGAATGGCTGTGGTAGGTGGGATGATGCGATCAGACGAGCAATCATTGGACGGAATTAAAATTCAACGCGAATCTTACTTCTGGATTAGTATTAAACTGCACAAATGCCAAAAGTGCGCAACAACGTTGGTTGGAACATACAGAATACATATTCGTGCGAAATTCGGATGCAATTGTTTGTTGTTTGAAAGTCAAACAAAAGACGAGTCCAATTGTTTTATTTATGCATAACACTCTTGGTTGCGTGTTTCACCATTCCTATGAATTAGGCCCCTATCATCTGCAGTGTGCTTTCGCTTATATGGATGCGATTACTCGTATGAAAGCACTTCTCCTTATGGGTGACACTCGTTCTTTTGAACCCACAGCTCTGACTTCTACATGTTTTCTACTCAACACAAACGTGAGCTGAGGCATTGTAGTCATCTATCCGAAGCCCCAAACCTTCTATAAGTAGCTCTGCGGCCACACTTTTTCCTGCAATACTGTATCAGACGCGGGGATATTTACAAATCGAGCACATTCAACTGGATGTCAAAGGGCAGTAGGGACCGTTCAGTAGTAAAGTTTGACTAACTGAGAAAGTTAGCAAAACAGGAACTGTCTTAACTTTAGGGGGACACTGACAGATTCTTCGGAGTTATCTGCACGGCTGGCTCAGGGGGTTCCTCTCCCAGTGAAGCTATCAACGAGGTGGACAGCACACTTGTCCAGAATAAGTCCAAAAGGTTAGACCGCTTGACGAAACACTGGGGGTCAAATAAGTTGACCTCCTGTCTTTGCTGTGTTATCGCTGCACTATGTAGGTTTAAAACCACCCACCAAAATGGCATTGCATTTCGACTCTCAAATCCAATATGGTTGCTGATTTAAATGATTTGGTGCCGGCACTTTTTGGGGAAGGTAGAAAAGCGTTAGTATAAACCCTGTAACAGTTACTTAAAATTGTGTACGCGACGGAGAACAATCTTCGGTGTTGGGGTTATTCGACAAACGGTTCCATATTTAAGAATAGGGTCAGGGGTTCCTGCTGAAACCATAGGATTGTCGGCTCACTGTATAGGAGACAGATATTACGGAACAACTAGCAGGGTCACATCTCGTAGGCAAATGTACCAATCAAGTTGTTCACTCTTCGCCAAATTCCAAAGTGGCGTCACACTTACCGCCAGCCAAAAACCCCTTTTTTTCTCGACTATGAAGACGCTTTTGATTCAAGGCTAAGGCGGTATTCACTAATCTAGGACACCTCTGGCTTTACAGAAGTATCTCTTTGAAGCATAGAGGCCACACGAGTTGTACTATTTTGCGGCCTTGAAACTTGACCACTCAATGTAGATATGTTATCAATGTTTGTGTTCGATCAGTGGCATCGGGTGACATCAACTGGTAAGCAGCGAAGCGATTAGGAGACAAGTATTCGGTAGTGAGTACCAAAAAAGTTAATTTGTTCAATCTTTGGATATATACAGACCTAGATCGTTGAGCCAAATGCCGAAGATGTCAGCAAGTCGTCTGCCACACCGAACATTCCTTGCCGATGTTGTGCCCAAATGGCGTCGGTGCGAGAATGATGATTTAGAGTACAGAACGGAGGGGGTGACCACCGTAGGTCGTGCCCCTCTCCCGGGATAGAGACCTCGCGACTGGCACAGTCGGTGCACCGAGATTTTGGGTTAGATAGAGTGTAATCGGGATCAGTGGGATGAATGTTGCCGAATGTTGTCCGGACGATCTGTAAAGTATGTGTACTTAATGGTGCGGGGCAGTAAAATAAGAAGCCGCGCTGACGATAAGGCCTTACCCTCACTTACAGCTCAGTTGTTTCCAAGGTGTAGGCATCTTGATGGTAAAGCATTCAGTGTATGCATTGCTACATTATATGACCGGGTACTCTCTTCCCCTTCCCTTTGTCTAGCTGAGGCTTCCTCTTTTCTTCAGGATTGTATTGCAACTAGATATCAACGCGGACCAATGATTTATTGCCGTTTTTGATGATTTAGGGTATTATGCTTCTTTGCGAATGAAATGGTAAAAATGCTTTCCACCGACGTCTCGTCTGAGAGGCGGCGCCGGCTCACTGCCTCAACAACCTAGTTTAGTGACGCCACTTCGGCAGAAAGTGTCAGTTCGACAGGTTATTTGTGACAAAGTGTGGTGCACAGTTAGCTAGGTAAATACCGCTGAGATACCACGCTGTTTAGCTACCGAATCAAATTGTAGGTTGTTATTCGGCCGATCACGCATGTAGTATAAATATACAGGCTAGCTAGTCACACATGTAGCTATAAACAGTAGCTAATATGCAAAACGCCTTCTTCTAAGTTCTCACAATTTTCTCCGATAAATTCATAAAGTGACTGATAATCGTCACAAATAGTTTAACTACTTAGATTGGACCCAACTTTGAAAGAGCATGGCTTCGACCGGATTTGAATTGGCGACAGAAACAGCATGCCTGAAAGCGGCGAGCGGCCTGCCAGCCGAGCTACGAAGCCAGGCCAGCAGATCGGGAATCTCAAACTTGGACCATTTGACTCAAGGGAATTTGAGTTTTTGTTAAGAAGAACGCCATTTTTCCGATGCATATACTATTATTATTTCAGAAAAGTACGTTTTACTCAGTTTGGCTTTTAACCACGGAAACACAGGAAACAAAACAATGTTCAATTTCTGCAGATCCACCTTAACCTTAGTACAGCCCATGATCAAGGGTTAATTCCAAAACTGTGCTCTCTGGTTGCTCGAGGGTAACCATACATGACTTCACATTCACTCCACATTAGAATGAGTGTTACAATAGTGGAGTTGATTCAGGGGATCCACAGGTACAAGAAACAACGCGCGTTTGGAGACGGACAGGTGTATGGTTGCAACTGGCGTGCAAACCGAATCCGCACGTTCGCTTGCGGTTGGCTGAATGCATGTTGTTGTTGTTGCGTGCAGTGGCAAGCGTATTCGAGCTATGTGGGTTACGTCATGTCCGCTACTGTGGGTTGGCTGTCCACAATGTACTGGGCAAACTAACAGGCCTGAAAAACTGTCACTCGAAATGACAATTAGTCTGCCAATGAATCTGTTGTCGACGCATTAATCACGAATGTTGATAAAAGTTAAACCCACTGAATATGAGGGTAAAAAATTGTTCGTATCCGGCGAATCGTAACCGAGTAAAGAAAGCCAGTCAGACAACTAAGAAAGCAGATTCCGCACACGTAATATATTTCTTCACCGGAAACTTTTGTAAAGTACCATAAAAATTCCTTTCGTACATAAATGGATATAAATTAACTTGAAGCCACGTGGGCGCACGAAGACATTCAGACCTCACACTGATCTATATATCAATAATGACGTGAATTGTTACAACTGTGACTTGAGGTGTGTTATCCGAGCAAAATTTACTTTAAACATAGATACTGAGTATGACATTGTTGAAAACATTGGTGAATTTGGTAGCTAGGGTTGAGGATTTAGGTATTCGATTGTTCGCCCGGTATTGGGACTGTAAACAATTCCTCATTAACCTGAGTGACACCATCAGTGTGCGGAATTGTGTGTTGAAATACAAGCTCAAATTTCAACTCACCGACGGTGTCACCTCAATGGAGGATGCAGCGTTTGCAGTCTAAACACTAAACTCGACGATCAGCCGAACATCTTAACAAAAGTGCTTTTCATTGATGTACTTGCAATAACAGTGTGATCACTGGAAGGAAGTTCAAAGTGATGCAGCGCTTATAAACTGGAAAGAGCTACAAAGCAATGCGGCAACAACAAAAGAAGCATTAATTTCTGCCACTATGCCATCCACAGCTGTTGCAGTAGACCAAAAAATTACCTTTGTTATTAATTTTACAGATTATTATCTATTATTAATTAATTAATGTCATTTGTTAATTACCCATCAATTTTGTTTACGAATTATATGACGAATTCACGGAAGTACTTGTACCGTCAGGCAGTTGTATGCAGGATCTTCAAAATGCAACATTCATAAGTTTTGACAACAGTACCGAGAAACTGCCTGTGTCCTTCACCGCCGAAGAGTACGAGACACTCGATAACCATTTATGAGAGCATTCTTGTTTGCCGTATTCTTGTTTAGATCAACCGGTCCGTCCTAGCCCGATCCAGCAACAACGCCTGCACGTTACTCTGATCATCTGTTGTTTACTATGGTAGCATCAATTTGATAGTGACAGACGCAGCTCCTTACATCATAAAAACACGAATGGGATCATCAGTTTTATCCTTTAAATAATTCCGCTGACCTGAGGGGTGCATACCATCCATTGTGATGTAAAACTCAAACGTGCTTCTAATGATGAAGTCCGTGATGATTTGCCTGTCACTGCAAGGCAACTTTCCATCAAGATGTCATCGACCAGACATGTTTTCATTGTTAAACGTTTCTCAGCAAATTACCCCCAACATCAATTATCTACCAGAGCAAATGGATTGAATCTGTGCAGTTTTATCAAAAGCATTAGGAAACGATAGAGGGTTAGGTAACAGAATAGGACAAGAACAGCATGATGATTCAAGACGCAAAGATTACCATGTACTCGTCTTCTGTGATTGAATAATTTAGCTGAAGCTCGTGTGCACCCTAAACACTGGAAGAGCAAGCATTGCGACAGATTCATGTTCGCAGTTTTGTAATCGTCCTGAAACACTCTCTCAAATCTGGTGGTCAAGTAGCAGTCTCTGCCTAATAAAACAACAATGACCTCTTAAGAAATCCTGGGCGGCCGAATAGTGGTTTCAGCGTGAGTTCCATCTACAGATTCAGATTCCTCGCCCTGTAACATTTTTCAGAATGTGGCAAGCAGTTAAAACCGGGCTTTTATTAAGGAGTTGTGAAATGATCAAAATCAATGTGAGTTCGATGAGTATACACGTAAGCAAGTTGATAGTGTAGCAATGAGCAGTCCGTTGGGCCCAACATTGTTTGGTATATAATTTTTTCTTGGAATGGTCAGAGACGGGCTATCGTATTTTATTGGCCACTCTGCTTTATGAACTGTGTCGCCAACATTTTAATACTCACCTGTTTTGAAATCCTTCTGTCGCCCATGAAAAAGAGTTAGATAACTCGTCACCATTCTTAGATATCTTTATTCCTAGACGCTTAGATGGTACATTTAGCCCGTCTGTTTATCGGAAAGTCACATGGAATGGGCAGTGCTTACATTTCTCTTCATTTGTACCCGTGGCTTACAAACAGTCTGGTGCGAACGCTTTTCCACCGAGCAAGAAAGCTGTGCATGGCCGACCACCTAAAGTCTGAAGAGTGTTCTACTTGCAAATTGGTATCCGGCAAACTTTGCTGGAAGTCACTGTAAGGAACAAGTGTATAATTCCCAAACACAATCAGTGCCGAAAAAGCTCATTTTTATCAACTTTCCTTGCAGAGGAGATCACAGTATTAACGACGTAGGTCGAAAATTGGAATCTGCCATTGGTCGCACTTATTTAGCAGGGGAATTGCACCTGTTGCTTTCCACCCGCAGGGTGGATCCCTACTGCCCAAACCGTTCTTTCTCGGAAAACCCCGCCTCTCATATTAATCGCCATTCCACTTGCAGTTGCAGTGACTCATACATTGGCAGAACGGATCAAAACTTATGACAGAGGAAAGCAAAGCACATTCTCAAGTGGCTGGTGCAAACAAACCCGAACAGAAATCAGGCGTCTTCTAATGGGAAACAATCAAACACAATAGGTCGTGATTGACCCCGTTTCTTCGGTTACGGTCCAATTACGCAATCGGAACCCTGAGATGTTGGCGTTTCCCGGGGCGTCGTTAACCAAGCTTCACATGCCGGTCCTTTTTTGGTAAAGGTGCGGACGCAATCAATTCCGTTGCCGTGGCAGTAAAACGGTTTGCCCAACCCTGACTGCACCTATGTGACGTTTGATCATTTCACTGTTTTGTCACCATGCCGTAAACCTATATAACTGAACATTTTGCTCAATCGACTGGTGAGAATAAACGAAATGCTTGTATCCCACAATACGTCTACTTGCTATCTGAAAAATTTCTCAACCGGTTGGTTGTATCATGTCTAGCAAACGACTGCCACTGCTGTTTTTCCAGTAATTCCCATATACGGGCATTTTACATATTTGGTACGTATAAATTCGGAATCTAATCATAACACACTACATTAACATACGACATGCTTGGCCAGCTGGCTCAACAATGCTGTACGTAAGCCGTATTGGTGCGATGAAAAGTTCTCTAGCCCAATGCATGTGACCGATTTCCCGTGATCTATCCGGAATAAAGCACTTCTGTTTCGAACAGATTCATTTGTGGAAGATCAACACCTCGGCTGGCACAACATATCCAAAGGCTGCAGGCGCACTATCAGCTGAACCACGAAGCCATGTTGGGAGCACGAAAATGTAATATTTCACACTGTTCCCTGCTGTATTTATGCTCCGCACAAACGTTTACCCGATGATCTCATAAAGTAAGTTAGTTCCCCGCGTACTGCGAAATGACACTGCTGAAGAGGGAGGTTACAACGGAGATCTGACTTACTAAGTTCAGTGGACACTAACGTGAGACTTGTACTATATAGAATATGCTGGAGTCATGTGAAAACCATAAAATTGAGGTAGAACATCACAAATTATAGATATGAAACGGATCACAGTCTGATGTGGCGGAGTAGAAGGGTTGGTGAGTACGTAACAGTATGAAGCGTGTATGTCATGAAACATGCGCCTTTTAGTGGCAAGAGGTGGATGGTGCACTAACCAGTCGCCAAATTTGACGTGGGCAAGCAGAAAACGCCATATGCAACTAATCATCGCAATTAGCACTTCACTGGTAACGAGCAGGCATCATAGGAAACTGACCTACAGAAATACTGTTCATCGATCAATTTATGTGTATAAAATTTGTACGGCTGAGTAGGCGTTAACATTAAGAATTGGCTATACAGGCAAACAAAGTACAATGGATAGTCAGTTACTGCACAATACCGAACGAAAGTTCTGCTTTTTCCGCTTTTACTTTTCAGTTGATACTGCAGTCAGATGTGTAAAACCCAGTTCGTAGGCAGAAAGTCTTCCAAGTTCACACACTCATCCAATTGCTTGTTGGTTACTGCATAATTCGCTCACCTGACGATTTTGAAGTGGAACCCTTTTTGCATTCGAACCTATTCGACGAGGATCTCAGCTCATCGGTGCCACCAGCTTACTAACTTCGTTACTGCCATGGAAAATCAGCGACTCAATAAACTCAACAGTAGTATCAACTACGTTCCTCTGTCTATCCAGAAACACTGGACTGTACAACTCTCGGAGGCGTTATTTCAGCCCTCTGAAAAAATTTGCGAAACCCCTAGAAGAAGTTTTTGCCCATCATCACCTGATAACATGCAGGCAACAAAACGGATGGAATTTTGACCGATTCCCTTAGAACCCTGGGTCACCGGTTAAAGGTTACAAATTTAGGTTCGTCTATGCTGGAAAAATCAAACCGACACAATCCGAGACACGTTAGTTAGTAGAATACAGTTTAGCAGCATACGCTAACGGTTATTAGAGAACGGATCACCAGACCTACAATCTGTACTCAAACCGGTCTATCAGAAGCCCAGTGCTTTCAGACAGATTCCTTCTCCAAATCCGCTCCAGTTTCAAATCCAGAGGCAATCCCCTATGTCGATCTCAACCTTCTGCTGAGAATGAATTGGCGAATATCAGTCGCAAACGCTACTTTTATGGTCTTGATCGAAATCCACTTTTCAGATATCTCGCGAGAGAGTGCGTGTGGGATGCAATAAGTGAGACCATTACCAGAAGGCGTGGCGAAATATGAAAATATTCAACACTACGCCCGTCGTTGCACCACTAAATACCTCTATTACTGTCATAGTAGCTCAATTTTGGCTCCCTAATGCTGTTACTGAAATATCGATAAACAAAATGCTCATACGGGCTCTAGCAGATACCTGGAGTTCTGACAGCTACATTTCAAGTTCTGTCAACCAGAGATATCGGTGAAGAGCTAAAAGGTCGTGCAATACAATAACCACGGCTTCCACCAGACTAACCAGCCGTCACTGTTGTGTTAGTATAAGTTACAAGAATTGCTAGTTTGACCGAATAAAGCTTTCCGTATTGTCTAACCTTTGCGCCGACGTACGCCTCGATCACTACTCTCCCAAACTTCACGAAAAAGTTGACATTTCTTTTAGTCGTGAAAAATCACCGTCCGTCTTATACAGTTTGCTTGCAGGCCACGTCGAACCCCTCACATTGTTTGGAAACAGAGCACCCTACTGTAAACCAATGACAACGAAAGCACGACGTAGCTTGGTATACGATGTGCAATTCATTTGATCAGAAATCGAAGAACTCTTGATAAGCCGTACGTTTCCTAGGAGTGCCCAGGTAATAGTACCTGCAAACAGATGGCACAGAAGAGCGATGGTGATAGATTACTTGATGCACCGAACTCGATCCTTACCGTCTACCATTGAGTAACGAAATGATTGGGGAAATCTCCCAATTATCTATTTGTGGCACCTATATGACGCCTTCAAAGCCTGCGGAAACCCCTACCAGTTTTTCTGTATACCTTTTGGAGTGACCAACGATGCTGCGTGTTTCCAGAGAGTAACAGACAAACTTAAGGACGAAGGATTACACGCCCTATTTGCTCACGTGGATACTGTAACCACATACGATGTGGACGTAATTCATAGTAAAACAGTTTTACAAGACCATTTGAAGTTACTAAAATTTATGGGTCAAGATTTAATAAAAAGTGCCATCAACGCCCAAGAAATGCGAGAATTCGCACCGGTTGGTTAAGCCCGACCCAAAAGGTCGGAGTCAGTGTGTAATATACCCTTACCGGAAGACAGTAAATCAAAGAAACATGCTGTGTACTCATTTTCTTACTAATCTTCATGGATTTTTAACTTCTCTAACAAGATTAATCCGTCGTTTGAAGCCGAACGTTGCCTTTGCTACGCGATGCCACCACATAATCTGATCAACTCGAAAACCACATAGAGGAAGCGTGCGTTACCACTGTCAACCACCAGTAACACTTGGCCGTAGAGATTGACGCTTTGGAGCCAGTCACAGCTGCTATTCTAACATAGAATGGGAAACTCGATGAATGTTTCTCCAGAATGTCATTTCCCAGCGAACGACGTTAGTTTGTCGACGAGAAAGAAGTCAACGCTGCAGTCTAAGCCATCGGAACATGAAGACATTATTAACTGGGGAACCACTAATGATCAGAAATCTTGCTTCTGTGCGACGTCCGAAACCAAGAGACGTTCGATAAAAGTGAAATTCAGCGGCAACACCCCGAACTTTCGTACCACAACTTTGATATCACGCGTAGTCCAGGAGAAGAAAATCATTCGCCGATGCACTATCTCACATATGTTACTTATTACCGGCCCACAACCTGCTTGTGAAGAAGGTACATAATTCATTGTCACCTAGGTGTTGTTCGGACGTCGCATTTTACAAGTTCTAAAATTTTGCACCACTTTGCTGAAGCGGTGGAATTCATCATCTTGAGTTTTTTTGAAATGCGCAGAGTTAATGCCACCGTTTTGCACCTCATCAAATATAACTTACAAGATAACCGTGCCCTTTGGGAAACTGAATGTTGACCAAAGGGACTCTTTTTCAACTGTTACTGCTAATAAACACTTACTAATGGGTACTGACGAGTATTCAAGATTCTCGTTTGCATTCGCCTAGCTAGATTTAAATGCATCTAGTGTTTTCAAGAGCTTCCACCGGTTAGTTTCGATATTCAGCATGCTTTCTTACGTGTACTCAGTTGGAGGCCTTGTATTCATGTTTCGGAGGGCTTCTTATTGTATTATCAGCAGAAGACAGACGGCTTACAATCCCCAAATAAGCGGGCAGGTGTAGAGGTCCAAAGACACCTTTGGCGAGCGACAGAACTCGCAGCAAAATCACGAGATGTGTCCGTTAGTTAATGAGGGTTTGTACTGCTGGATCCCTTCTGTGCAGAGCAAATACGCAATCCCACAAGGAAGGCCATGTTCTTATAACTGAAGACCAATTTCACGCGTCGTCGTGTTAAGCTGACTCACCTTTCTGAGATCGGTCTTGATGTGAATCCACTTAAAACTATCAAGGTACGACTCCTTAGTTCACGAGTTCGAAGTATTCCGGTGCAAACCTCAATGTGCCTACGTACGCCTTCCCAACAGAAAACAAGAGACAATGGCCTATCTTTATCTAGCCCGAGGAAAGCAGTTTGCGTGTTCATTTCCTGATGATATCTGTTGTTGTCACGGTGAGATGAATCCTCACAACACAAACAATTCCATACAGCATCGGCTGTCTCGCAGTATAAACCGGGTCGCCCTATCTGCTGCACACAGTAGGGTGGATAGACGAAAACATGCTACTGCTTACCCCTCCCCCACTGTCCTATCAAATTTAGCACTCGAGCCCCGCCCGATTCCCAATTCTGATAACTTCTCTGCAAGTCCCACAGCAGATATAATTAATCATAGTAACACTGTGCCGATAAGTCCCAGCTATCGTCACTCAGTCTTAGATCTCCCCCGTCCTGCGCTTCGACCTAGAACGCAAATTAATATAGATGCCTTCAACGTTCGTACTCTAAAACAAATTGGTCAACAGGCTGCTCTCGGATGAACGTTAGACGCGTTACATATTGATGTTTGCTGTATCTTAGAGACTATAATCCAGGACAGTAATCAACGTATGGAATTAACAGCACCCACACGTTCTACCCGATACTGGTTACACACTTCAGGTGACTCTCCGGCCACCGTTAACGGTCAGGCGGGAGTAGGTATAATGCTCAGCATGACGGCCGCAGCCGCATTGGTAGATTGGATTCCTGTTAATAGTAGACTTTGTGCCGTCCGCTCGGCAGGTTCTGTTAGGGCCAGTTCTAGACGCAAAACCGTCAGAAATCTTCTCGTTGTATCTGCTTATGCTCCAACTGACTGCAGTGACGTCGGCATCAAGGACGTCTTTTACTCGGATCTGGCCACTCTCCTCCGGTCGACACGTGGTTCTGATATAGTCGTTCTGACCGGAGATATGAACGCCCAGGTCGGCCGCTTTGGTGAGGCCGAATCTAGTTTAGGTGGCAGGTTTGGGATAGCATCACATCGCTCGGACAACGGTGGGCGACTATTGCAACTGTGC
>QNGE01000184.1:366143-379028 GCA_008508345.1 Paragonimus westermani
AAGCGGGTGTTTGGTAGTGATTGCCAAGTGAGTTCTTTTGTCCAGTCTCTACGTTTGCACAGGCTTAGATGGTTAGGTCATGTACTAAGGATGCCAGCTAGTCGTCTTCCACATCGAACACTGTTCGCTGACACTGCGACCGACTGGTGTAAGGTGCGAGGTGGTCAGGTAATGATCTGGCGTAGGGAAATGAAGTCGTTCACGAAGGGGTTGGCCACCGTGGGTCGTGTTCGTCTCCCGGGCTGGGGTCCTCGCGACTCACAGAGTCGGTGGTTGGAGACTCTAGGTGAGATGGCGGCTTATCAAGCTCACTGACGTGAATGTCGTTGTTTGGCCGAATTGTCTGTGAAGTGGGTGTATTCAATGACGCGTGGCAGTGAAAGCCGTAAGGAAGCTGTCTCGCTGATGACGCCTTACTCTCACTTGCTGCTCGGTTGTTTGTTCGCAAGGTGTAGGCACCTTGATGTTGAATGTTTGTATGCGGACGTAGTTATTTTCAGTAGTTAGGTCCCTTCCCGTCCCCTTCTTTTTCCCTTCTCTCTTTCTATATAGCGTTTGCTTTTTCTCCATGGTTGTGTGGCAGTTAAGCATTAGTGTTAACCACTGATGTATTGCTGTCTATGATGATGATGACAAAGGTCGTTATCACTCTGCTGAAGCTCGGGCACCAAATCAGCGCGAACTTGATATGATATTCGAACTAAAGACAAACGCGATCTAATAACAGATTACAACTGCGGAATCTCTAATTGATCTGCTTCATCACCATGACTACAGTCAAGAGCTTGGCCAGAAGTTACTGTGGCTAGGATCGCCGCTTGCCACAGTAGTGACTTGGAATGTCCCAGAAGAAAACGTTATCGAAAAGGTAAAAAAATAGTGAAAGAATAAAAAGTCGTAGAGCCAGAAATAATACGAAGGCAGGTACACCACTGACCGCGGCACATTGCCATCGCGGATGCCGTTTTCATTTAGCGACTTGAGCGATCACGAGGATCCCAGCCAGGCACCTGTACCTATCCACTCTACCCAGGGAGATCAAATAAGCATCAGCATCCTCATGAAAGTTCCAATAAAAGTGCCAACGGATCAGATGTAACGCAAATGTAAGAAGAGCAGTAACGAACTCGTCCATGGAATCTGATGAAAGGAAAAGCACCATGTTATTGGCGCATCTATCTCCGAGATTGCTTTTGTTGAGACTTTGTTTAACAGTCAACGTCACTGGCTGTATTCGTCTCCGAAGCATTTGGTTCCCATCTGTTCTATCCGTCGTTATCGTCAGTCTTTGTTCCTACTCCTCAAACACTTTATGTGAACTTTTTAGGAAGAGTCGAAACAGACCCGTGATACATATAAGCAGTTGGCGGTTTAGGTGCGTTCTACGTTACATCTTTTCAGCCGCTAAATTATTGTCCGATGGATAAATCGTAATTTGGGGGGGGGGCAAAATACCTTCTCAACTCACAGCTAGTCATCTGTTCGGTTGTCGGTTACAGTACATGCAAAACAAGTCGGAACAAATATGTTCGTGCTCAAGTCATGAACATCCTGATAGACGGCTCATTGGACATGAATATGCTGGCGACAAGACATTTCTCTTGGCATTTGTAATGTCAAGTAACTATTAGCTTTGGCATGCATATTGTGTACTTTTCAAAATACTGTAGGTATACAAATATATGGGATAAATTTAATGTGATGAGCTCACGGAATTTGCTGAAATATTCCAAAGTTAGCAGGGTTGGCAGTGAAGGAAGCGAAACAAAGACTCATATCTCTATTGTCAAGGCTAATTTTGCCAAAAAGGTCGTCCACAGGGGCAAAGAAATGTATATGAGGCCTAAGGAGGTGTATGTATGGCGCAGTCGTAAAAGTGACAGTGATTTTTAGTTGATCCGAGCCAGGAATAAGTGAGCCTCCGCCGACCAGTCGGCCATAATTGTTCATGCACGATCGCAGGCATCTACTGACACCAAAGATCAAGTAATGCAGAGGCTGGAAAGCTGATGTTTGGTAAGGGAAGTCAAACAGGTACATTCACTTAGTTGCTAAGTATACAGTGTTTCTCAGGCTGAAGGTACTATGATTCACACGTGATAGGAAACATTATGAGAACCACTGGTTTGCCTTGTTCAGCCGAAGCCTAAAGGAGGTCATCTTGTCTTGTAAACTTCACTTACAACGCGGCTGTTAGGTACAAACGTTTTGACGATGACGGCTCCGGTTTGAACAAAGGAACGGTTAAATTCAACCCTTCCCTCAGTTTTCATCTAAAACGAACTCTCTGACCATGGTGATTAAGTGACTATAATCAAGGATGATAATACCTATGAGCCACGAAAGTCGTAGTCAGAGCAGACCACTGAGGGTAATTAACGTGGGATTTTCAGATGTTAAATATTCGAAGATACCTAGTTATAAATAGCAAATTTCAGGTAGTTGATTCACGTTGAATATTGCCTACTAACAAAGCTCCTTGAGAAACACATCGTTTCTTTTTAGTAACGGTGGTGATAAGTCAAAAGATTGGAATCATCCATATGCATACTAGATGATCCTAGTTTTCCGCTGACCTTCGGTACTTCTTCAACGACAGTGAAGAGAGAGAAACGGTGGATCCGACAATGTACGAGTAGGCGATTCCATTATTGAACACAGCGTGAACCTGAGGTTGCCGGCGAAATTCGTACAACACGTGCATGCATAACAATTCCATCGTGCGATCCACTAGCGTGTTCGTGATCTGTCCGTAGATCTTAACGAGTAATTTACGCGGCTCCACAAAATGAGGTTGGCTACACGAAACAAGAATCAGCTTGTTTGACAGACCATTATCCAGAATCTGTGTAATAAGAATTATTGAGAATAAAATGTGAATGATAAAAGTACGATCTACCTGAAGCTGGATGTAGTCATGGGTTTGGTGAGGAAAAATGTGATTAAGCAATTTTCGAACTCCACACTCATCGTTAGGCCCCGTGATGGTGAGATCAACACAGTTTAAAAGTCCGTGAACAAAGTTTGAAAATTTCATCTGGAAAATAGGGAAACGTGTGTAAACAAAGTTTTAAATAAGTTGTGTGTCACCGTAAGAGTTGAGTTAGGATAAGGAGCTAACCCTCTGGGTGTGTGCGTAAATTTCACACGTGCAGACAGTAAAAGCAAAGTATACTAACTAGACCACTTAATTATGGAAAAAATATAGTGGAATGAACTGCATGTGTGCCAAAGAAATGAGGGGAAAATGTAAAGTTATTCATAATCAAGGCTGACCAAACCCAGAGAATTAGCTTGAACACCCTTTAATTATATAATGGAAGCCTTTTAAGCCTTCATAAGAAATGCAGAACCGTATCTTAGCCATAGTTTTGCCAAAATAGTCTATTTCATGTCGTGAGCTGTGGGCTGAGCGCTTAACCGCTTGATAAATAAACATTAGTTTTGAAGCTACAGGTAACTTTCCTTGGAAAATGTAAACGGAGATTGAAGAAAGTTCCACGTGTGTCACAGAATCTGTAAAGCTAGTTCAGAACAGGAGCCGTTCCACCGTCTAGTCTGATCAGCTCAGGCAAAATGTTGACAAGGTTGTGAATGAGACCATTTTTCTCCCCCCCCCACAATGTGAATAAGCAAGCATTCACTTTACATTCACAATCGAAGTTATTCAGTTGAATCCTATTCAGCGAGATGGTTCGATGTTGTGCTTTTAACTTATTATCACAAAGTTGTCGTGTATTCTTCAACAATAAGAAAAAATCTTTCAGTACACATATTCTACCATATGAAAAAAGCATCAAGAAACATCTAGTAACAACCGTTACAATGCTATGTGCATTCAACAAAACTAGTTTCACGGTAGCGGTGTTGTTGTCTTTAGTTTAAGGAAGGGGGCTAGAAGTGTCCTCAAATAAAAGAGCACTCTAACAGCCCAGTGACCGTCCATGACCGCCAATGTATTATCCAATAAGGTTGGAAAATTTTGTCATTCAAACTTCTGAGTTTACCTTGAGCACATCCATCATGGGCAGCAATGGCAAAAATCAGATGTCGACGTTCCATTCATTGTGTCTCCATATTGGGAAAATCTCTCATTATCAACTGAGCCACACATTTAAGTCAGTGGCTTCAAATGGAATCTCCAAGAAAACCCCATCTCTTTAGTTTTTGCATATCCGACTTTTGAGTCAAACCTTCGAGATCGGGTTCCTTAAATTAATCTCTCTTCATGTCTGAGAAATGCCAGAGGTCATCGTCCAGCCGACAGACACTAACCATTAATTCCCACCTACTCGTTTTGTTTTCCCTCCCCAAACTCTTCTGTCTTTCCGACAGCTTCGAGCAACATATGCCTGTCACAGCCAAAACAACTAGTAATCAGTGACAATTCCAATGTTTAATTTCTTCAGAGAGTTCTTCAGCAAGCCCTCTTGGCGAATACAGTCCCAAGTTTATGGCCTGTGAGCCATGTTCCGCGGATTTACGATTTTACTACCAAAGCTGGAGCTCTATAAATAGCAGATAATAGGAATTAGTTTTGAATTTAGTCGCTTTTTGATCAAAACCGTTTGTCCGCGTTTTCACACTGAGCCTGATATATTTATTCTATTTTTTTAAAACTACTTCCATGCAAGTAATATTACCCTGTTCTTGATATTCACTGTAATCCCCAAGAGCGGTGATACACCCTAGGGTGTCATTGAAAACAGCTGATTTCAGTTATTGTCTCAGTTCAACAGAGGCACGCTGACACTGAGCAAGAAAAACCGACTAAACCCGGAGACCTCGGACCTCTGTATCGAACCGGTGTACCGATCGCTGGATCGTTGACGGATAGGTTTACTCAGTGATTGCGTACTTATGTAAAAAGGCAGTCGTGACCATATATGACCATATATGGTCATAGGTGGTCACGTCTGCCTTTTTACATACATATATATACTCACCAGTACAATTCGTGCACGACCTGTGGAACATATTTATAGTACGTTGGATTTTGCTGTTCCTGTGGGCCAAGTGATGTACGATTACGTTCAACCAGGGAACTCAGAAACTTACACCTGACCATGGTCAGGTGGGAGGCATCCTAAAACAAAGTTCAAATCCAGGACTTGATGAAGGCCTGCGCCTGTTGACGTCCTGATGCTTGACTGGTGTGATCCGGTGATTGACCAGACTGCGTTTTTTGTCGATGTGTTCAGTAGTGGTCTAAGGGTACGGACAGAAGAAAAGGAGTAACAAAAGCTGGCTGCTCTAAAAACAGAAACGAACTATACTTCGATCAGTACGAAGTAGGAAAAAGGTTGTTCCAACATTTGTCTAGCTCTTATTTGAATATATCTACGGTCGTGGCCTCAACGATCTATGTCGGCAACTTGTTCCACGAGTTGACTACCCGGGTAGTGAAGAAGTTATATCGGACAGCCAATCGTGATCTTGTTTTCCTGATTGTGAACCTATGACCCTTAAGTCTCTGTCCTGACGCATCTCGAACAAACCTGCCATAGGGCTTGTTTTAGTGTGGTGGCTAATTTCGTACATTTCAATAAGGTCTCCTCTCATCCACCTGCGTTCAAGCGAAAATAAGTTCAGCGAAGTTAGTCGGTCTTGGTAGCTTACACTCTTCATACCCCATACCATACGTGTGGCGAGCTTTTGTACTTCTTCGAGGGCGGCTATGTCCTTTTTGAGATATGGACACAACATTCCAAGTGGGGGCGAAATATAGCCGAATGAACACCGCTGGACAGGGGTTAGCGATCGCCAATTTCAATTGATATAACGCCCGTCGCGCTTTTGTCGTGGATGCAGTACACTGTGCAGATGGAGTAAACGCTCTAGTGACTTGGATACCCAAGTCTCTTGTTTGCTGCTTGGTCGTTAGCACTACTGCCTGTCCATATGCATCCCTTAAATACCTGGGCGTTGGCTGGAGAGTTTTGGTGAGGATATGACTTTTGAGAACGTTCAGCGGTAGATCCCACTTTAATGTCCACTCGCAAATTTTCAAAATGTTCCTTAGGAGGGCGGTCGAGTCCGACGAACTCCCGATCAGCTTTATATCGTCTGTATACAGGTAACATGGGCAGAATAAGTCGCTGGCCAGGTCGTTTATGTACACCAGAAAAAGCAGCGGGACGAGAATTGATCACTGAGGAACTCCACTTAACGGAGAGCCTTTTTCCGACAGTACTGCTCTTATTCTCACTCTACACGACCTTCCAACTAGAAACGCCTGTATCTATCCGCAGATTCTAGCAGAGATTCCAGATTCTCGGAGTTTCCATCATAAAAGCCTGTGGATGACAGAATCGAAGGTTTTCTGAAAGTCCAGATAGCACACCTCGACCTCTTCTCCTTTATCCAGTTTCTCCGTGACAGTGTCTAAAAAGTTAGTAAATTGGTAAGACAAGATCTCCCCTTTAGGAAACCATGTTGAAGAGCTTTGAAGAATTTCTGTTCACAGAGAAAGTTACAGGTTCTCTCTCGTAATATTCGTTCGAAAATTTTGCTGACAACACTAGTCAGGATTACTGATCGGTAATTTTCAACTTCTGATCGGTTGCCACATTTAAAGATGGAAATTACAATGGCCTCTTTCCAGTATCTCACCACTATCCCTGTTTCTAATATGAGATTGAACAGTTGGGTAAATGGTAACGCCAACAATTTGGCCAGAGGTTTTAGGACTGTCGGACTGATGCGGTCAGGTCCTGCGGACTTTGTGCTGTTTAGCTTAAATATCACTTGCTCAACTTCGTGGGGCGTAACGACTTGAACCACCATGAGCACGCTCACGGCATTAGGCCGGGGCTCCGGTGCCTCGTTGTCTGAACGATAAACGCTTTGAAACTATGCCATAAACGCGTCCGCTATGCACTTGTAGGTCGATATGATCTCCTCGTTATAGGACAGTGTAGTTCTAATTTGCTTTCCTAGGGAGGACCTGGACTGAGCATAACCATAAAACCTCTTAGGGTTCTGTTTAATATTTCGTGCTAGGTTGAGCTCATAGACTAGACGAGCATTTCTTGCTACCTTGATTGCTTCATTTCGAGCCTTTCTGTAAACCATGGAGCTTTTAAACCCCTTATGTTGCATGTGTCTTCTAAGCCGTGTACTTACGTTGGAAAGCCCTCTTGATCCTGGGACGAACCTATGGCTTCCGACCTTTTCCTCCGACTTGTTTCTNCCTGTGGGCCAAGTGATGTACGATTACGTTCAACCAGGGAACTCAGAAACTTACACCTGACCATGGTCAGGTGGGAGGCATCCTAAAACAAAGTTCAAATCCAGGACTTGATGAAGGCCTGCGCCTGTTGACGTCCTGATGCTTGACTGGTGTGATCCGGTGATTGACCAGACTGCGTTTTTTGTCGATGTGTTCAGTAGTGGTCTAAGGGTACGGACAGAAGAAAAGGAGTAACAAAAGCTGGCTGCTCTAAAAACAGAAACGAACTATACTTCGATCAGTACGAAGTAGGAAAAAGGTTGTTCCAACATTTGTCTAGCTCTTATTTGAATATATCTACGGTCGTGGCCTCAACGATCTATGTCGGCAACTTGTTCCACGAGTTGACTACCCGGGTAGTGAAGAAGTTATATCGGACAGCCAATCGTGATCTTGTTTTCCTGATTGTGAACCTATGACCCTTAAGTCTCTGTCCTGACGCATCTCGAACAAACCTGCCATAGGGCTTGTTTTAGTGTGGTGGCTAATTTCGTACATTTCAATAAGGTCTCCTCTCATCCACCTGCGTTCAAGCGAAAATAAGTTCAGCGAAGTTAGTCGGTCTTGGTAGCTTACACTCTTCATACCCCATACCATACGTGTGGCGAGCTTTTGTACTTCTTCGAGGGCGGCTATGTCCTTTTTGAGATATGGACACAACATTCCAAGTGGGGGCGAAATATAGCCGAATGAACACCGCTGGACAGGGGTTAGCGATCGCCAATTTCAATTGATATAACGCCCGTCGCGCTTTTGTCGTGGATGCAGTACACTGTGCAGATGGAGTAAACGCTCTAGTGACTTGGATACCCAAGTCTCTTGTTTGCTGCTTGGTCGTTAGCACTACTGCCTGTCCATATGCATCCCTTAAATACCTGGGCGTTGGCTGGAGAGTTTTGGTGAGGATATGACTTTTGAGAACGTTCAGCGGTAGATCCCACTTTAATGTCCACTCGCAAATTTTCAAAATGTTCCTTAGGAGGGCGGTCGAGTCCGACGAACTCCCGATCAGCTTTATATCGTCTGTATACAGGTAACATGGGCAGAATAAGTCGCTGGCCAGGTCGTTTATGTACACCAGAAAAAGCAGCGGGACGAGAATTGATCACTGAGGAACTCCACTTAACGGAGAGCCTTTTTCCGACAGTACTGCTCTTATTCTCACTCTACACGACCTTCCAACTAGAAACGCCTGTATCTATCCGCAGATTCTAGCAGAGATTCCAGATTCTCGGAGTTTCCATCATAAAAGCCTGTGGATGACAGAATCGAAGGTTTTCTGAAAGTCCAGATAGCACACCTCGACCTCTTCTCCTTTATCCAGTTTCTCCGTGACAGTGTCTAAAAAGTTAGTAAATTGGTAAGACAAGATCTCCCCTTTAGGAAACCATGTTGAAGAGCTTTGAAGAATTTCTGTTCACAGAGAAAGTTACAGGTTCTCTCTCGTAATATTCGTTCGAAAATTTTGCTGACAACACTAGTCAGGATTACTGATCGGTAATTTTCAACTTCTGATCGGTTGCCACATTTAAAGATGGAAATTACAATGGCCTCTTTCCAGTATCTCACCACTATCCCTGTTTCTAATATGAGATTGAACAGTTGGGTAAATGGTAACGCCAACAATTTGGCCAGAGGTTTTAGGACTGTCGGACTGATGCGGTCAGGTCCTGCGGACTTTGTGCTGTTTAGCTTAAATATCACTTGCTCAACTTCGTGGGGCGTAACGACTTGAACCACCATGAGCACGCTCACGGCATTAGGCCGGGGCTCCGGTGCCTCGTTGTCTGAACGATAAACGCTTTGAAACTATGCCATAAACGCGTCCGCTATGCACTTGTAGGTCGATATGATCTCCTCGTTATAGGACAGTGTAGTTCTAATTTGCTTTCCTAGGGAGGACCTGGACTGAGCATAACCATAAAACCTCTTGGGGTTCCGTTTAATATTTCGTGCTAGGTTGAGCTCATAGACTAGACGAGCATTTCTTGCTACCTTGATTGCTTCATTTCGAGCCTTTCTGTAAACCATGGAGCTTTTAAACCCCTTATGTTGCATGTGTCTTCTAAGCCGTGTACTTACGTTGGAAAGCCCTCTTGATCCTGGGACGAACCTATGGCTTCCGACCATTTCCTCCGACTTGTTTCTGAGGTACGTTCTTATTTGTACGAACCCGGATGTTATCGACGTAGATCGACCACAGACTGTCAACGTCCTCTATGGGCACCGTTGGGTTCCAAACCATCTTACCAGCTTCCAATATTAGTTCCTCGTTGTCTAATCGGTGAAACATTTGCACCTTGTGTCTCTGCTTTACTGACAGGGAACACTGGAAGGAAAAATAAATCGTATACATGATCACTCTTTCCCAGTGGTGCTTCAGGCAATACGTTTGTGACGTCCGTGCTGTGCCGAGTTAGAACCAGGTCAAGCACTGAGGCTCTCTGATCGGGTCGGGATCTCGTGGCTACTCTCACATGCTGTGTTTGTGTGAATCTGTTGACTAGGTCGAACAGCTTGTGANGTTGACTAGGTCGAACAGCTTGTGATCAAACCCTCTACCACTGAAAGATCCCAATGACCAGTTGACATTGGGAACAGTAAAATCTCCCAGAACGACCAGGCGATAACCTGATTGACAAGCTGACTGAAATGATTTAAGTAATACTTCGTTTTCCTCTACAACTGGTAAACAAGCAAATTTAAAGAACCAGGGACAGCACACATGTTATTATTTCCGATGGTAACTAGCGAACAAACATGGCGAGAATCTGGACACGTAAGTTTCTGGTTATCACTCGCCCAAAGTTCACAACTGGGACCAACAACTCAAGACCACGAGAACGAAAACAGCATACACAGGTTGAAAATTGCGCTAGAGAGTTAAGATAGTCCACGTTCAAGTTGAAATACAAGTAACTAAAGAACATAACAAATTGGAAATCATCATTCTGGCTGGCAATAATTATCAGATTTCCAAGACTTTAGAATGCCGAATATTCAGATCTTCCGCGAGGCATCCGAATTGGACACTGACGGAAGTGCAGAGTGCGATACTTTTGTTAAATAACGATACCTCACTTTTGTGCAACAATGCATTTGCATCACCTCTGCTTGCTTTTCAAGCTTATTATGGTGGCCTTGAGTCGCAATAAAAGCTTGTGCACATCGATCTACTCTTCTCTCTGACTGTCCAATCGCTTGATGATACTCCACGGATCTTTCGCGCACTTTTAGCACTGCTGTAGTGGGAACACCGTCGCAACAGTTCAGGGCGACTCCGTCAACCCCTCGCTCCTCGGATAGCGGTAACCTGGGGGTATGCTGGCTACCACGAATACCTGTCAACACCTTCTATGCGTAAGGTTCGTTTACTACCATAAGTCGCTGGAACTTTGTAACTTTCTAGTTGCATCCGTACATTTTTGTCCCTTTTGCTCGCTTAGTGATATACACCTACGTTCTCTCCATTTATTCATGCCTGGCCACTACAGTTGCCAGCCTGATCAGAATGTGCCAACAGTTTGTTTTGCACCGGACGCACTGAACAATTATTTTAAATGTTGTACCGTGGTTGCGCTCACAGAATGTAATTTTTAGCAGGAATGTGCAGTGGTTGTCTTAAAATACGCCACGCTCTGTGAGTGTTCACTGCTGGTCGCACTAAGCCGCTTTTTCTCTAGGCAAGCCTTTATTGGACGCGACAAACAAAAGGCCGTTGAGGAAAGAGACCAAATATTTATTCGACGAAATGTACAAGTAATCTCTGTTAGCGTTACAAACGGCATTGACACGTGAATTAGCCGGAAGGCTGGAGACCGGCTGTCAATGAGCGATAAAACCGGAAGAGTATGACACCCGTGTGTTTCGGGTTCTCGCAGCAATCACATTACATGCAGACAAACAACCGGACAGCATACATCAAGCGAATTTTTCTAATGGCCTAGGTACAGTGTACCAATCAGTCCTGGAATTACTTCACATGTCATACCGCAGGCAGGCCAGTGAAATCTCCAGGTCGCTACAATTACAATCACGGTACAACATTTACCGTAATTTCTACTGCCCCCGACGCGAGGCAAACAGTAAGCAACTTCTGAATAATGAAAACAAAAATGGACCTCGAGAATAATTCCAAGGCGGCAAATCTTCACGTTGGTAAATCCTTAATGGGTGAGTTTTTAATGGCACAGGAAGTGTAATTAACTGGATACTTTAGAAGGTATGAAAAATCCTTCTTACTGCAGGAAATAAGTTTGTTTTGATGTTCAAAGGACTGTTGGCAAGAACGGTGAAACTGCTGACTTAATCTGATGGCGACGTATATATCGGGAATTCGAACTCAGCACCACAGCATACTCTCAACTTCGTGCTAGTCGATCAAACAACGGAAGACTCCTGTGAAGGGGACTAACCAGTGTGTGTACCCTCATGCCATGATCTGTGTGTTGGGTTTCATGTGTCGTATAATAACCCCTTCCTGAACTATCCCTCCTGTCTTCGCTGTTCGCTGTTACACTTGGCGATTTTGTCAGGATGCCGAAACACCTCCCAAAGGGAGGAAAACTCTCGTCCGGCTCCACTGCAGTGATTCTGCACAAAACCATTAGGCCTTCCCACACTCTTGATGACACTGCTTGTTTCCCGAGGAGCCACCACGGTAGAGACTATTCAGGCGGTCACCGTACCCGGGAAGTGCCGCCTTAGTGGAGGATTATCGAACTGGAAGTTACAGGCCGGGCGGTAGATGAACACGTTTGAACCCGCTCGTCAACGGAACGCATCACTGAACTTGGTGACGGAAAAGGCGCTCGGTCGATGAACCCTTGAGAATGAAATAAACGAGCAAATATATCAAAGCCTCGGGAACACAGTGACACCCGGGGGTCTGCCTCTCGACAGTACATAGGATGCCTGTGATCATAAATCATTGAACACGTCGTAATTCGCAGCTTCTTTCCTTGCATTGCTTGCATTCGATACATCGAAACGCCACCTATCAAGTGACCTCATTGTTCGCATGCTCACATTGGCGTGCTTCAAACATCTACCGCTTGATTTTGTTTTTGCAACAGGCACGTAAAAAACTCTGCAATCCTTCATGTATTTATCCAAATAAATTCTAAATTTGTTAAAGTTCGAATATTCCTGATCCTCGAATAGATCATTGGAGCCCGGTGAAATATCCATAACATAAATGGTATGTACCGCTGAATCAACTTTCTCCGGGATGAACCAGTAGAAAATGTATCAGCACATGCATCATCAAATTTAATAAATTATTATTATTATTATTATTATTATTATTAATATTTCTCAAAAAATATGTGGAAACCACACTCAGGAGAGAGTGATCAATGTACACGCTGTAAAGCCATATAAACATTTGAACTCCACAATTGTAAATTGTATAATTTCAGCCATGTGAATGAGGCAACAAAACAGACATTATTTTGAAGAAAAACTCCACTTTAGGAAGAAGAATTTGATATATATACTTCCGAGACGTTAGTACTCAGAAACTCCAAAAGTTGGTAAAATATTTGAGTAGTTCAATCAGTTGACAGTCCACAATGTGATCAATTGCCTAATGATCAAGGTCGTGCCGAAATAGGGGTGTTTGGATTTCAGCGATTTCAGCGATTTGTACACGG
>QNGE01000185.1:0-29057 GCA_008508345.1 Paragonimus westermani
AGACAAGAGAAAGTTCAAGACATTTTGCACCTGCGGAGCCGAATTCAAAGTCAATTAGGACCACGACAATCTGTACGTGTAAGGGGCGTGTAACGTGACGCGCGAGAGCCTTCAGAACACAGAGAAAACAATGTAGGGGAAGCTGCAACTAATTAGAACTGGTGGTTACTTCGATTTCTTAGTAGATGCTCATCAGAAAATATCGGCGAAACGAAACGAACAGATGGTGTAAAATTTCTATACGCCACGGGAACTAATAGGATTAGGTCGTCGTGCAACCAATGATTTGTGACGCAGTGATAGCCAGTATATGAGGTATGTGGAATGCTGTTAGATGGTGACTGTTTGTTTCCAGACTGCAGTCCTCGTGATGTGAGACGTTGGAGCACATACACAATTTTTAAGCTACGTCCCATAGATCTTTTTATATATGCGGAATTTTGGATTTTCTCAATTATTATAAAAATATGCCTCAGCTCTGACAACCATCGTGCTGTTGAGATGGTAGTATAAAAGACTGTATACACAGAGTAGAGAGAGCACGGATGTCACATTGTGACTGATCTGGGTCAGAGTGTGAAAAGCGGGGAATCTCCGTGAGCTGTAACCTCAGAGACAGCGTGTATTAAGTTTTAGGCTACTGCTCCACGTTTGCGCAGTGTATTGTTAGGAGTACGCCTGAGAGTGTACAGCGAGATCACGAAATTTGCATCAGAAAATCAGATTTCGACTACTTACCACAAAGCGCACGTCACCCAACAAACAGTCAAACCTTGGTCTTTTTCATTTCAACAAGAGGTGATGTTCTAAAAAGCACGCATCGGTATTTTTGAGCTGTTTTGGTCAGAAAACAAAAATTGGCTGGTAGTACGCAAAACGTTTCTAAATACAAGGAATATGGAATGTACAAAAAACTGATGTAAGGCCTGCTGTGATCAAACACCTGTACACAATAATGCAGCATACCGATACAATCGCTACACACACGAACAGACACAGCCGCTTAACACAGTGTAAGCAGACACGTTGGGTGACATGCAGGAATGTGCCAAATAAGTGGCCAAGAAACTGCAGCGCCGCTTAGCTCTCAGGTAAGCGCTCATCTTGTAGAGTCTCGAGCCAACGGAGCCAAAAATATTGAGCTAGGCAGACCCTAAGTGAAAAAGGTTTCTCTCCACAGAGTGACTTACCCATCTGAAAACGAAGCTTACAATAATGGCCCGTTTATTCTTGGCTAACGGTATGTCTGCTAACAGATGGCCGAAAGTGTTGGGAATTGTGTAAGTTACGATTAAGTCTATACTTAATTGCACTTGATTTATCAAGAACTGGCTCAACAGCTCGCTTGAAATTCTGTCTGCAGAGATGGATTCATTTCGTGAATGGCTTAGCTAAGCCATCTGCAGCAGAGCGCATTTCGTACCTCTAAGATGAAGCTTGTGAATACTGACAAGCCACGTCGCCAAGAGGCAGATTATAAAATTACCTTTGCTGATCGACAGCATTTACAATAATGGTAGGCTCGGTCAACACGGCAGAACCACTATCGAATACATATTACGTGCAACTTTGGAATCGAACACTAAGGTAGAAATGTGGCGATTAGAAGACCATACGATCTACTTTGTCTTACGGAGTTGTGTTGAAAAACCGGACTGTTCGCAGTGAAACCTAACCCTTCGAGAGTTTCCTTCGAAAAGAAAAAACAAACTGTCCGCCGGTCGGGCCAACATTCTGTCAACGAGATGGCTGGTCCAGGGGGATTTCTCTGGAACTCTGGTCGGAGGTTTGGTGATTCCAAGTGCCTCAAAGAGTTGGAAAAATATCGACGAACAGATATTTGAGTATCCGATTGCGTTCCAATGGTTTAGGAATTTGAAGACTGGAAAGTTCATTGTCACGGACGCCCTGTAGCTGCTAACGATGAATAAAACGTAAGCGTCTTTGAGATAGAGGTGACGAACGATTCGAAAACCACCCACCGCCACCTTTAACAACTGTGAGGTTTGAAAACTCCGACCCTCAAAAGATTTTCACATGGTTAATTTGGTCTCTATAGGAGGTGAGTTTGACTGGCCTCCTACATGTTGTCCGAGATGGTGATGATGGATATATCGTCTACATATCGATTATGCTAATGAAGCTGGCTGATGGTCGATTGAAGCCTGATGCGTAGAAGCTTGCCCATGAGTATATAGGCCAAGAGAGGTGTGGGTGGGGATCCCATCGCTACACGAACTGCCTATCGACATAGCACATCGCTGAGTAGCAGTTGTACATCGAATTTGCCTCAGAGTAGAAGTTATTTCAAGTTCAGCATTAGCAACCAAACATCGAGTCCAGTATCAGACATGCAGCAGCGGTACATTTGCGAGTCACGACACTAAACAGAATGAGCATTTCTGCAATTCATATTGACGTCCAGTGCGCATTCGACGAATTCAAACGTGTCACTTGGATTGGGTGGGGCAATCGTTTTTTTGCACGGGTTCGAGCAGTTTCATTAGTCACTTCACCCCTGAGTCGTAAGGTAAATTCATCATAACAAGTATTGGACGAATGAGTACACCAGGTTTGTGGACTTTTGGTAGACCATAGTGACGGGGTATAGGAGGAACCTGTGATCGCAGTTGCTCTCCAGTAGCGGCTGTGACCAACTTTTGGTTTTTTAATGACTTGTGACGCTGATGCTCAGTACAATCAGTTTTGTCCCCTTCGTTGGCGAAGTTACGAAACGTGTTGTGATCTGTGATATTTCTCAGTTTCCCAATGTAATCGTTTCCATTCAGGATGACAATTCAAGCTCCTTTATCTGGTCTGCTGAGGTGATTATCTGGATTCTTCAATGAATCCAACGGCTTTTTCTGTCTCGATGTTCGCTTACAGTATAGCTGGTAGCAGTTAGCGAGTATGGTTTTAACTAACTGAAAATCGCCTAACGAACGAAGCGTTAAATCTTGTGTTTGACCGAGATTCTCAAATTGCACCCCCAAGTTCTAAACGTCCATTCTTACTTTGTGGGTAGCAGAACTTAGAACTGAGTGAGAGCGCCACGACTATGATACGATCAAGTTGTAATTTGAAAAAGTCGTGTACGTGCCTTTCTGGTTGTCTTGGAAATTCTGATTGCGGCTTGGAAAGACAGATAATATGCTAATGTAAAGCTCGTTCGGTCAACAATGCTATCCTTGCTCATCTGGTTGAAAGCTGGTTTCAGGTGAACACTGGTCAACCTTTCCAAGTGGTGTATCGTGTGCCAAACAACCCATCAAAAGCCGTCTGAATGAAAACACTCTACTGCCGAGTTTATCGGAATCAGGCTGCTTGACCCGGTATTATCTCAACGAAAGCGGATTGTTCAGGCGCTACACCTACCATGGCAACATATCCACTGAATCGATGACCAGTCTGCGCGGCCAATGGATGAACGTAACGTGATAGATCGATCAATTCATCGTCAACTGATTGACCAGTGACCTAGTTTCTTTGTCATAAGTTCGATCGATATGTCGATCTAACTCTATTAACTCCCCACATAATTGTGCCGGCCTGAAGATGAATAATCGGAAACGTATGTTCGGCTATGTACCTTTATTCTTTTTACAAAACAAAGTGCGTGGATAATGAATTTCGGTGAGATAATGGGTCCCGAATATTGCGAAAAGTGAACGCCACAGACACGGAAGACATGCTTTTGAAGAGTCTTGAGAATTGGGTTCGTCAATTCAAAAAGTGCAGGTGGAGCAAAGAGACAGACTCCTAGTAAGCAAGAGGGGATTTTGGCTAACATAGATCGACCACTCACGACTGGTCGCACCTTTTACGGTCCGATTGACGTTTTAGCCAACCCTTTCAAAGAGAAGCACTGGAATCGAGTTTCGCCCTTGTTCGTAGTGGATTAGTGTCAAGCGAATGTGACCGGGCTCTCGCAAACGACAGTTCAATCCTGTCTAATGTGAGATCAGTAGTACAGTGGGCAACACTGCCGTCCCATGAAAGCATGGCGAGAGTTCTAGTCTCGGCTATGATAAAGATATGCATTAATAGAAAGTTCCAACAAGAAAAAAGCTCCAGTTTAGTGCTTCTCTTCGGAAAGGATTGGTTGGGAGGTCTATGAAAATACGACAGCTACGATTAACTGTGAGTGGCACTTAGTTTAGATTAAAATTTATAGGGGAAAAATCCCAAACTCCTCCGGATTTTTTAGCTGCACCTTCTTGGTTTTCAAGTAGTGCTTAATTATTGGAGTAAAGAATTGAAAACGTATGACGGGGGGAAAATGAGGAAAACTCAAGTAAAGTAGATCAATGGCTTTGTGGAGGCATGACCGTCAGTGACTATGACACCACCAAGAAAAACACGAAGTCGATAACCCAACAGGCGGCAACTTCAGAAGCTGTCCTTAGTCCACAAGGCAATGAATACCATGACAACAATGCCGACTACCAATATCAATAAACTACCTATGCTTGTTTTTAAAATGTTATTGTTCTTATGATAGCATAAATTTCTGAAACGGCCACCGATGTCGTTTTGTGAGCAATAACCTTTTTAGGATGCATTCTACCGAGTTCGAGTATTCTGGAGTCACACAAGGTCACTCATATTCTTTTCCGGATTAAATTTTGTGGCCAGGTTGTGTATACCGGAACAAAGGTACCTCCTAGGGTACTGCAATTGATAACGACTGACTGGTTAGGGGAGACTGAACAGCGGCATGTTGCAACATAAAAGCCCCGACAGATCAGTCAATTACTAAAAGGCATTGGTTGAACCTAATATGTAGAAGAACATGAAGCGCTAACATCCGTTATTAGATCTGCATTTGGAAAGCACAGTATAATTTTGAAGTCAGGCTCAGTAACAAATCTTTTCAAAGCGACGTGTGTAAAAAAAAGAAACTGAGCAGTGAAATGTCATCAAATTTGGAACGCTAAAATTACGTCGGATCTTCGTGAAATCAGTGTGAATGCTGAATACGGAAGTGGATCGTATTTTTACCGGTTAATTTTTCGAAGCTGTCAAAAACAGTGGAGGATTTTTCTCCACGGGAATAATAAGTTCGGTGTTCGATAGTTCGCCGAACACGACATCTACATCGTAGGCAGTTCAGCAACGGAAGAGGTGGTAGATCGGTGCGTACGAGGTGATGCTTAGTAAATGTCCACCCTTATATACTGTGGTAGAACGACCCTTCAATCTGAAATGGGGTTAGATACAACTTGTTGACTTTGATCAGACAAGTTAATTCCTCTCGAGTCTTCGTTAATCCCTAAACATTGAGGTTATTCTATCACACAGCTTGGATGTTGCACATTTATGTCCACATTTGGTCGCATAACTATAGTAGTCTTTCTCAGTTTTAATCTATGATAGCGTAACTTATTTTGTTGAGCACCCAGCAGAATTTAAACTTCCCTCTTTTTGCATCAATTTCGTCTGATGAAACCCCCAATGGTAACCGCTGCACGAAAAAGTGTGATAGGAATGCCTTTCTTCCTACTACCGGAGCTCTATTGTATCATAATGACCACGAGTCCGTGAGCAGAGTTCGGATTCAGCTATTTTTGTGGCAATTTCGGCGTTGATTGTGAAGGTTAAGAAGTTGGCTGTATGTGTTTTTCTGCGTTAAGTTCTAGTCGCTATTTTTTATCTTTGGCGTTAACAGGCTGGGTCAAATTACGCTGAGACAACCTGATTACTTACCAGTAGTCAAGTATTACCGACAATAGAGTGTGAGTTCCACTGTAGTCCGTTCAAGCCACAGTCTACCCTTTCCAGGTGTGAAGTGCTGCCTCGGAATTGACGTATATATATATATATATATATACTACTCCACTAGTGTGTAGACTACTGACTGGCTACAACCTATTGATGATGCATATGTTTGCCATGAAAACGTCATGAATTCCGATCCATGAGATAAACAGATTGGGAATAACACAACGTTACGAGCAATTTGTAATACTCTATGTTTTAACCACCTCGGGTGACCTTCCTCAGGAGTGTTGTAATCGAAACCACATAGATTTCGATTACAACACTCCTGAGCATTGATTGATTATCGGGAATTCTGGTTAGCACAAACCAAACGCCCATCAGTTACTCGCAAGCACGTGAGCCAGAGTTGTAATCTGAATCTGATCGGAAGCAGATATACGCTGCTGATTAATTCAAATCAGCGCGAAACACGAAACTAGTGTAGTGAGGATAGACGGTCGCACCATACTACTCACACTACTATTCAGTAGCCGCTTGGATCGAAATGATGACGGGATAAATACAGGAGAGATATGGGAAGGATCGTTGGAAGGCAGAATGACATTTACTGACTTTCGCCACATGATGGAACTGAGATATGGTATCCAAAGCGACTGGAGCATCCTCGGACCAGTGCGGTGTGCAAATGAGTGTTTTTGTTCCTAGTCCCGTTGAGACGCTTAAGTGGTGTATTGGTTTTTCCAATAAAACAACCTCCGTGTCATCCGCCTTCTGGATTCACAACACTAGTATCTCTGTTCAAAGGGATTTGTTAACAATTTTAATGGAATGTTAAAACTGCGGTGAAATGTGTACAGCGTTTAACTTGCCACACGAATACATACGTAAGGCTGTAATCCCAAGGCAAAATAATCCAGCAACTTAAGGTAAATAACATTCAGAATTGATTGATGTATCCATCAAAATTAGACAACCATCGCTAATCTTCAGTTGCCACAAATTGAACTTGAAAAAAACAAGTCAGCTGTTTATTTACAGTACCCTCTTTACGTTGAGTACTACCTTGGTATCGTTCGTGGATTTTTCCATCCCTGGACACCCTCTGTAAGTTATGATTTTACGCATAGTTAATCATATTCATATCTGCGGCATGTGCTTGCTTGATAAGGAGCAGCGAAATCAGCTCGAACAAAAATCGTACAATACATTGGCAGCAGTATACCGTTTTTACAAATGCAATGTGTAACTAATAACGTTTTCCCTGGGGTTTGTAACCCAAAATGCTTGTAGAACTGGTGATGACAAATAAACTATGAGGAATACCAGCTATCATTTTGCTAATTAGATGTCAATGCTATTGACGGCCAAAAATTTCTTCTGCAATCCAAATGAGAACGTCTCGATTTACATTGTGTTCACAGTTAGGACGGTAGGAGTTAATAAGTATGATTCCCCATACGAACAGGAATACTCTGTTCCAGGGCCAGCGAAAAACGTTAAAAAGAGTAACCCACCTCGGATAAGAGTTGTACATCGCTTGAGGTCACATCATATACTTGTATGACACCAGTTCCGCGGGGTTTGGAGCCGATGACCAAAAATTTTGTGCTCACCGGGATCCAGGCACAGTCAAATAAAGTAAAATTAACAGATTTTTGAATGTGTCCAATAATTTGTGGTTTGTCCATTAAAGACGCAAGTTTAATTGATGAAAAGAATCATGTGTTTTCTGCTCTGAAAATGAAGCAGCTAGCACAGGGAGCTAGAATGAAAACAGCAAAAAGAATACGATCTTGGCGTCAGAATTGTCATCACCATTTTCGAAATCAATCGACACTCATATTTTGTTGCCACAGAACTGTGTATCCAGATGCACACATAAAACTGAATAACGCATAACGACAACTACAGTAAATGCCCCATAGTGAGAAGCGGGGCAGAAAGAAGTTTGAGTGCATGAAATCCTTATGAATCTGCGTTAACGTAATGCGGAAAAAATTACAAAGAATAATGTATCCATATCTTGTTCAAAACATGTAATAACAAGTGACCAGCTTTCTGTTATGTGAGGGTAAAAATTCATCCACATGAAAACATTTCACGGTACTGGATTGTTTCGTGAATCATCCATATTCTATAGGAAATCCAACCGAACAAAACGGAATTCGCCGCACTAACTCTTATTACCCGCAACCTCTAGCAACATCCCTAGCAAGAGCACAGCAGAACACGAAGTACACTGCATAACGTACAAGCCGCTGCCTGAAACTCCATCTGTTAAATCACTATTTGGTTACGCCAGTGAGGTGGAGCTGGAAGAGGACCGTATGATGAAAAAAAAAACGAGTTAACTTTGTTGGAAGTCTACTATCCTATGACATGATGACAAAAATGGAACTTGTGGCACAAACCAAATCTCAGTTTCATAAACTTTCAATGTGTTACTTTACCGACAAGACACATTAGTAAAATGAAGAATTACGATCGGTTCCGACGCCTCATTTTCCTCACTGGTTGGCCCGGCACCGATGGCAGCTTGTCATTTTTAATGCATGACACTTGACTTGTTTTGCATTGATACCCGTTGCAACGAAATCCAAAGCTACGCCAGAGTACCATCCGGAGTGGTCACTGCACTGACATGCTAGTCTGCTCAAGTTGTACATAATAAACGGTCGTAACTTTCCACGAATTTTTAGTTGACTTAGTATCGGTGAGTTTCTCCAATCCACTCCCTTTATCTCCCCCTTTTTCGTAGCATAGTCCACTCCCTGATCTTGATAACACTTCCTTATTTGTTATTGTTGTTGTACCCGGTATTCGGTACTACCCGTTTTCTCAAATGTGCTTCATTCCTTCTCTTTATTTCTTCTCCGATTTCCACTTTATATGACCAACAGCTACGGTACCTCATCACCACTCCTTCTGTAGAACGACGTGGGTTTTTTAAAAGCCTACCTTGTCGTCCACCTGAACAGCCGGTGGGCCACAGGCTCTTCCGTCGCGATCTCGCTTTCGGTTTACTATTCGTCGCGTCTGACCATCATGCGCCTCGGTTTCGTCTGGTGATTGAGGTTTTAGAAGTTCTAGTACTGGTATATACATACGTGTCCTTCTCGCTAACATGTTCCGATCTGGACTGTGGAAAATAATTTCACTGGGAATATTTCGTTTTTCCAGTAACAGTAAATACGGATCACTGTCGTATAACTGTGCAATTTGCAACAGTCGCTTACAATCTTGGTTACCGCTTCGGTCTTACCATTCGTTTGGCTGTTAGTGCAATACTCGATCTCTCACTTTTTGGTAAACGTTTTAAATTCCGCGCCAATGAACTGTCATCTGAGACGGAAACTGCAGATGTGACAGCATGCAAACTGGGCCCGGGTTTATTAACGGCCACGTTGGAAGTGGCACAGCTCAGTCATTCCAACTAGTAAAAATTGCTGGAATGACCTACTGTGACCAAACACTGTTTAATGTTGAATGTCAAGATTTCTGCACATAATACTTGCCAGGTGAGCCGAGGGATTTGACACATCAGCATCGTTTTCTCAGTTTGCTTCGAGTCAACATTCCGACAGTACAGCTTTGTACGTAGTCTCTTACGGAACTAGACATCTGAAGCTAACAGGTCTCCTTTGCACTCCAGGTAAAACTGTTCAATCCTGTATGTATTAGGTGAACATGCTCCAAAATCTTTCGCTGAGGCGTTCTCGGAATTGCAATTCATCTTGAACAAATCGATCACGAGTAATCAAAGAAGAATGCTAGTTCTTCGGACAAATTTTTCTTGTCGTGCGGCTATCCGTTCCTAATTGTTCCAGCCAGACGCTGTAACGTAGTAATGTGTGCCGTTGCTTCTTTAGAGTTGATTAGGGAGGTTTCTGTCACAGTGCAATCTACGGCCGCAATAGTGTCAAAGTGGAGCTCTTCAAGGGAAGAACCTTCAACACAATACCTGGACGGCGTCAGCTATGCGCATCTGAATCTCCGGCTGATGGATCAATTCGACGTCATATTTTTGTATTCCGATTAACATTTTATGTAGTCTTTCTCGGTGCAACAGATGACGGTTTTTTCATTCACGAAATTAACGGTTTGTGGTCGGTGTGGATTATTGTTTTCCGACCAAGAGTACAGGTGCCAAATCGTTCTAGGGCGAATATCATCGCTATTAGTTCCTTTACAATTTGCAAATATTTCCGCTCTGAGATGAAAGACTCCTGCCTCGGTAGTCTATTGATCTCCCGTTTTGTAATAATACCGCCCCCGGACCAGTTTCACCGCTACCACGCTGAATGACCAGTAGTAATGCTGAATTGTAGTAGTTCCATATATAGGCTTCAGTAATAACTCGTTTGATTTAATCGAATTCTGTGCTGTTCTTCCTTCATTTTAATGGGTCAAACTGTGAGTGGGATGCCTCATGTCGGATAGGTCTGGAAGGAAACGATTTCGATAACTGGCCATACCATTCAGTCGCGATACTGCTTTCACATCATCAGGAGCCTATTTTGAGTCCGTTTGGTGTTAGAAAATGTCCGTGAAAAGTGCCCGTTTTCTCGTAAGTCCGCTTTGTCGCGTGACAGGTGAAGTCCTCCACTGATGTAGCGCTTAAGAAACCCCTCCAGGTTTTTGTCATGATCCTCTATAGTTTTTCGAAAACTCAGCACATCTGCGACATACGTGACTCCTCTCAATTTATCAAGCGTCTAGGTCAAACGTTTCTGAAAAATTTCGTCAGACACCTTCAGTCTGAAAGGCAAACGCGGCCAACAAAAACGTCCAAAGGCAGCTTTAAATGAGGTAAGGTAACTAGACTGCTCGCCTAGTTCTAATTGCAAAAAAGTTGAAGATAAGTCTACCTTTATGAAAAATTGGACTTGACTCAGTTCCGGTACAAAGTCAACGATGGTTGGTAAACGGTAATATTCTCTTCCCAGCATCTTACTTGGTGACTTGGGACCGATACACAAACGGAAACCACCTGACTTCTTCAAAGTTACGACAATCTGACTGACCGAGTCGGTCGGTCCCTCTACCGGAGCAATCACGTATATCTGAACTAGTCAGTCTAATTCCGTCTTACACTTATAATATATGCTCAACAGAATCTCTCGGACTGCAACGCAACAGGAACGACAGTTAAACATAGACAAATCACCTGGGCCTGACATGGAACCGAATCGAAAACGCAAGAATAATCACTAATGCCATCTAAAGCGACTAATTCATGCATGAATTCCTCGTGATTAGGGGTAATGGGACCCATCAACATCCAAAATGAGCATTGAGTCGTGACCAAGCACAAAAAAATAAATTATATTAATTTGTCCGATCTACGGTGTTACAACTTCATTAACGCTTATCGTCACACCATTCCATATTTCAAGCTTTGTGTTTGATTCGCGTATGTTAGCCTCATCGGTGGAACCTGATAATTTGACATTAACCGATGCGCCGGAGTCTGACTGACATCTCTTCTTTGCATCTTTAAAGACCAATTCCGCATAGGTTCCCTTTTGTTCATTTGATCCAATGAGTCTATTTGTCACCCCAGCGTTATTTTCGTCCATCAGAGAGACCGTAGACGATCTGTACTGTCTGGCGAAATGGTTTTTCTTCCGGAACTTTATGTACATCTTTCCGTAGGCTGGCCACTTCTTGACGAAGACGTCTGTCTCCACAAAACTGAATTTAATCCGTCTTACTGTCCCAGATTTACCTGCTTCCGTCAGTCTTCAACTCCCCAAAACTCAGTGCACAGAAGACACGGACAGGGCAAAGAAGAACTCGCAGCATTTGAGAAAAATTGGGTTTTTCGGTTCTAATGCTTCAAACACCAAGTGCGCGTGAATACTTAGGTAAAAGGTGTGAAAAATGACCTTATGAAACACAATATGTTATACAAACGTTACAGTGGCAACAGTGATCTAATAGCGAGAATATATACACATGTTCCACATGAACGGGCCAGGTCCTTAATCCGCAGAGCAAAGCCGAACATGCACATGCATTGTAAACCCTTTCTTTAATTGATAACCCGTGTAAAGACACGAAGATAGCAACCAGTTAGTTAACTAACAGTTCAGACTTGATTCACACGCTGGTGGCCGGTAAGTTACAGGATGTGGATGAAGACGATAGCTGATTGAATTTAAAGAGATGTACGTTGCCACTGTTTGACCACGCTATCCGTTCACTCACGAGAAAAGACAAAGAAGACTGTAGAAAGGCAAAGTGGTAAATACCCTCTTACTTTCATTTACAATTCGATTGCGTTGAAGGGACAAGCAAACTGTTGATTATTGGGGCTTACACAGTGTAATTAAGCGCATATATATGATCTCGTTAACCTTGAAACAGCATATTACTTCGAAAACAGAAAAGATCTGTCGGCAAACTTTGAGGATTGAGTGTCATCTGAGTCACTCATACCTATAACAGCGACAGCGTTAGCACACTTCAGGACTGCAGGCTTGTGTAATCTTCATCACACTCGCTACATCATTACATAAATTATTAACACGGATTTTCAGATGTCAAGCAGTTGCAAGAAGAGATGAAAGCTCTACAAAGAGAAAGAGTATGAACACACAAAAGCCTCGAACCCGAGTAAAGAAGCACCAAACGTCAAGGTGCCCACGCTCTGTGGAAGAACAACGAAGATACGAGTGAAAGTAAGATGGCTCTCAATAACCCGCTCCATTTATCGCAATCACCCTACGAATAACTCAGTCAAACGGTATTCAAGTCAGTGATCTTGATTAGCCACCATCTGCTCTAACATCTTCAGTTACTTGGGTTAAAAAGGCCAAAAGGTGGTATATGAGTTTACCTGCAGCGCAAAAATTACTGTTAGCGGTTTTCATTTTTATATATCAATTCATCATTTGTCCACCCCGAACCATGCACTAATCGGCTGTGACGCGGGGAAAAAGCTATTCGTAAGTAAAGTAAGTAAAGTAAAGTGACCGGAACATCTAAGCATCTGTAAAGATCGAATCGATGAATTAGATCGAACGAACAGACAATATCTACCTACTAACCTCACTGTTAATAGATGATGCCACTCGATGTGTACCGCTAAACAAACAACGACGATCGACAACCTGTAAGCGGTTTGCATCCTCCATAACAGGCGATAACGTTTACCAGTCGCCAGGTGACACATCTCACGGTGTCCTGATATGCGCACTCCTGGGATTCATATAACAAGGCCTACACTGCAGAAGCTCGCATAGATTGGTGAAGACCTTCCTTATGTTGGTGACGTGGACCTCTGCCTCATTTCCCATACCTCTGTAGTGACCTGTAGATTGCCCCGGTCCGTCTCCTGTACGATGTGTAAAGTTCTCCCCAAGATCACAGTTCACACTGTACACAGGATCGTAAGGGTCTCCACCAATCGTCTGCTTGCTGTATGCGACTGCGTTTGTCTGTTTTCATGTCCGTCGTTCCATGCGCGCCAACGGTACCACACACTCCCGGCTCGCTCACTTTCTCGACCATCGGATACTGAACCATCCTAACTGCTTCCATGTGTCGGCGCCATTCAGCGCTGGTCGAGACCTGTTGTAAATATCGAATGTTGGGGAAGTCGCCAATTCCCAGAACATATTGCGTGGCAAAAAGACTAACAAAGTACTGATAAACAGATTGAGAATAACAAATTTAAGAGCAAGTTGTAGTACTCTACGTTACAACCACCTCGGGTGGCTTTCCTCAATCTGTTTATCAATAACATACTAAACACGACGCTGAAAACTGTTTGACTTCATTCGTACTAAATTTGGTGCGGATATCTTATTACCGAAGTACACCGTAAGTGACCTTTACAGCTGCCATGATCATGTACTTCTCCGATCTTCACAAGCATCCTCAGCCGTCGTGCCAACTGTTCTTGCCATCCCGACTACACACCTGCTCTGCACCGTCTAGACTTTTGTCTGGTCCATTTGTTTTTACTTAGCCTTGTTGCTAGTCACAAATCCTATAAATATGAACGCGGTGTTGACCATGTTGACTTCGGAACGAGCGAAATCAAGCTATGTTTGAAGGCCACTCTTTTCCCTATGTCCATGCGGTAGCCTCGGGTGGTAGGGCTGGTCGGGAAGGGATTAAATGATCGCGCACACCCCGTAATCCGTCGTTCACTACTGTTATCTGCCGTTCATTATCGTTATCTGCCGTATCATTGACCGTTATTCCGCTATGTTTACGAGTTCATAGGTCGTAGAGGCAGTTACAACACTGTACAATACATGTTCGGTCTTTCTATATTATTCGCACTTTTTACTTCGCGTTTCGTATTTTTTGCGTATACCTGGGAAGCGTTAATTTAGCAAGCGCACGCATTAAAACTGGTGGGCCTATATATTCCATAGCTACAATTTGTTTGTGCGACCTAAGTTGCTAATAAGTCCTCATTTCAATTTTAATCGCTTACTACCGGCATTGTACAGGAACAGATTTTCAGCTCGCCAAACCTTTCCGTCCCGACTGCATCGTCTACGAAAAATAACCCTCGGAGCTGGTCTACACAGCTGGGGGTCACTTGTTCATCGCAAAATGTAACCACGGAACTAACGGAGTTTCGGCACATGGTCGCCGCTCTCTCACCTCATGTCATATACCAGGTGAACGACCTTTTCAGGCAGTCAGATTCACCTAAGCCACAGGAGCAGCTGAAAGAAGCCATTATTAAGCGCATTGGCCTTTCTGACCGTCAACGCATCGCTCAGCTGCTCAGCGCTATTGGGTTGAGCGACCAGAAGCTTTCATAACTTCTACGGCATATGTAACGCCTCATGGGTTCAATGCAACTCGAGGAGCCTTTCTTGAAATAAATCCGGATCTGAAGACTGTTCCGCAATATACAAGATATCCTTAGTGCCAACTACCAGGCGGCCCTAGCAAAGTTAGCCGACACCGCCGACTGCATTTGGGAGGTAGGAAAAACAGATTTCCCAAGTACCTGCGCCAGTGCCGGAGGCATTGGCACTTTGACAAACCGTGAGAACGACCTCACATCTCACATCCAGGCGCTCACTACCCAGTGTTTGCGCTCGCACTCCTCTTCTCGTAAGTCTAGCAGAACCTTCCGATCTAGTTCTAGGAGGCGACGAGTGTTTTCTGGGAATGTCAACCCTGATCATTGCTGGCAACACTAGCAGTCCGATGGTGTAGCGGCCTGGAGATTTCGCTGGCCTGCCTGCGGTACGATGTGTAAAATAGTTCCTAAACTTACCGTTTTGCCGTCTGAATTTGCTTCTCTGTTGGGTCCTGTACCGTTCTGTCAGGAGCGCGATCGGTGCACTCAACGTTACACTGATTTATGCGTGACTGAAATGATGACGTCTTATATTGCATTAGGTTGTGCGCTTGGGTGAGTGGAATCTCACACTGTTCGATACACGACTGCACATCACTGACGGAACTTTCAGAAACTTCGCAACATTTCACACCACATCTGAAATAAGCCGCTTTTTTTGAAGAAGTTCTCGATCAAGTTTAGTCAACTCATTCTGCATTCTCTGCATAAACGTTTCTTGCATTTCACTGATTTTTCGCTCCATTGAACGGTCTAAATCCATAGTGATTACTCAAATAGCAAACAGTGCGCCACCTGCCGAAGGACAAGAGGCCAGTATAGAGCGGAATTGGTGAGTCCGACTAAATTGGTAAGCCCGTTCAAATAATTTTTTTCCCACAGGTATATCTTTTGTATAACTGTGAACTGCCATTTTTACGTATTTTATATTCTTTTTTAAAAATCGATTTATTATCCATTCCACTATAATGGACGCTCAACTTCATGTTTTGTCAGATGCTTCGGTCAGTATACTAGCCGTGCCGTTTGCACCCTTCAAATAGAATAATCCTAAATCGTGGTTTGCTCGGTTAGAAGCCACATTTGCGCTACGACAAATCAGTTCAGAGCTAACCCGTTTTCATCACGTAGTTGCCGCATTGACGAGGTGGACGATATTCTGAAGTTAACGGACTCCACGAAGCCCAACGAGCAACTCAAATCAGCCGTAATTAAGCGCGTTGGCTTGTCCAGTCGCCAGCGTATTTCTCAGCTTCTGAGTGCGATCGAACTCGGTGACCGCAAACGATCGCAGCTTCTCCGCCACATGCAACGGTTAGCAGGTACGACACACAGAAGAGGTTTTACTTAAGGAGACATAGCTTCAGCGTTTGCCTGGAGATATGCAAAACATCCTCAGCGCAAACCCATCAGCAACCTTGTAAACCTTGAGCGATGTCGCCGACCGGATCGGGGAAACATACGGCATCGCTGTTTCCCAACTCGCTTTGAGTAGTCAGGGCGCAATTGCCACTTTGAACGCTCAAGTTGCCAGCCTAACTAAACAAATTCAGGCCTTAACGACCCAGCGTTCGAGGTCACGCTCGATTACCCCCATTCGACGACACAATAGCCGCTCAGGGTCGCAGGATTCTCGTCAGTCGCCATCAAACGCTAATCCTGATCACTAATGGCATCACCAGAAATTTGGCAAGAATGCCAAACGACGCCGACAGCCTTGCATCTTTGGTCCAGACAGCAAACGGGGCAGCCAAATTCACATGGCTACCGACGTAGCTCGTTCGCCTGGTCGTCTTTTCTTTCTAAAAGATCACGAGTCGGCGATTCGCTATCTTATCAACACAGGTGCAGAGGTCAGCATGATCCCACCTGAGGCCCACGACTTAAACAGTTCGTCCACTTCGAATCTTTGCGCCGCCAACGGAAACATTATAAAAGTGTTCGGTCAGCGCTCTCGCACACTTAATTTAGGTCTCCGTAGGCTTTTTCGCTGGATCTTTACGATCGCTGACGTCCATATCGCGATTATCGGCATTGACCCCTCCAGCACTTCGACCTTTTGATAAATTCTAGACGACACCACCTGGTCGACCAAAAGACAAAGCTTACTGTTACCGGGACTTTGACCGATAAGGTATCAATCAGTCCCGTATATCAAAGCTCAATGAAAATAAACTACTTTAGTTTTCTAATCGATAAGTATCCGACTGTTTTTCGACAGTCTCCATCTGTGAATGCCGTCAGAGGTTCCACGAGGCACCACATAGTTACCACAGGCCCGCCGGCGTTCACCAAAGCTCGCAGGTTGACACCAGACAAACTTAAAATAGCCCGCGCTGCGTTTGAGCACATGCTCGAGCTCATAATCATTCGCCCGTCCAGCAACCCTTAGGCCTCTCCACTCCACATGGTACCTAAAGCGTCGGGCGATTGGCGCTCTTATGGGAATTATTGTTCGCTCAACAACGTCACAGCACCCAACAGTTACCCGATCCCGCATATATAGGACATTACGGCTAGCCTTCATGATATCCGTATGTTCTCGAAATTTGATCTGGTGCGCGCATACCACCAGATCCCGGTTTCGGACGAGGATGTCGCCAAGTCAGCCGTCATCACACCATTCGGTTTATTCGAATTTCTACGTATGCCGTTTGGTTTTCGAAACGCCGCACAAACTTTTCAATGTTTCATCGACCACTTCACACGGGGTCTGGATTTCGTCCACCCCTGCAAGCGCTTCTGAAGAACACCAGATTCATCTGTGACAGCTCTTCGACAGATTAGCGACTTTTAGCATAACGACTAGTGCTGAAAAGTGCATTTTTGGCCAGCCAGCAATGGTTTCTAGGATACAATATTGATCAGCACGGTATTCGACCGCTGACCAATAAGGTAAGAGCAATCCTCGATTTTCCCCGTTCTACAATTCTTGCTGCCATTCGTCGATTTAACGGGATGGTCAATTACTATAGGGGGTTTATTTCACACTGCGCTCAGCTCATACAGCCTTTAACCGATTTACTCCGCGACCGTATCACTGAAGTCTTAGAGTTATCAGCGACAGCAATCGAATCGCCGTTATGTTGCACCAATTCAACTCAGCCGCGGAAATAAGTATAGCTGTTGACGCATCAGACACCGCAATCGGCGCCGTTCTTCAACAGTTCGTCGATGGACTCTGGAAACCGCTCGCTTCCTTTTCCAGACGTTTACTTCAGACTGAAACAAGGTATAGCACGTTCGGTCGTGAACTGTTGGCAATTTACTCTACCGTTCGTCACTTCCGACATGTCCTCGAGGGAAACCAGTTTGTGATTTTCACCGACCACAAACCGTTGGATTTTTCCTTCCACAGTAGGTCTGAAAGAAACTCATCCCGCGGAGTTCGACATTTGGACTTCGGACCCCAATTTACGTCTGATGCACGTCACGTTTCTGGCAGCGATAACGTTGTCGCTAACGCATTATCCTGACTGTCGGCACTAGTTGGTCACGACTCAACCGACTTAAACGTCATGGCCAACGCACAATGTTTGGAAAGCGATTTCCGCGCTTCCTGCCAACAATCAGCTCCACGGCTGACTGATCAACCTTTGCCGGCGTCTGCAGGCACTATCCTCTGCGATACCTCTACTGGACATCCACGTCTAGTAGTTCCTGTTCTTTTCCGACGACGTGTGTTCGACACGCTACATAACATCGCCCATCCTGGCATCCGGACCACGGCCAAGCTTATTTCTGATAGCTAAGTCTGGCCTGGCATGCAAAAGTATCTTCGCACGTGGGCACAACCTTGCCTAGCTTGTCAACAAGCTAAGGTTCACCACCACGTGTCGGCCCCCATTTGGCCGATACCCTTCGATTACATCTCGATCTGCACATCTCCACGTCGACATTTTAGGTCCTTTGCAACCTTCCAATGGCATGACCTATCTCTTGACGATCGTTTCACGCGGTGGCTAGAGGCCGTCCCCATACACGACGTCCGTTCTGAGACCGTAGCACGCGCATTCGTTAAGCGTTGGGTAGCATTTTATGGTTACCCAGCCACGGTTACAACCGACCGTGGCCCTCAATTCGAGAGCAGTTCCTTTGCGGAAACAATGAACGCGTTTGGGTGTCATCGCACGCGGAATACGGCATCCCACCCGGCTGCAAACAGTATGGTCGAACGCTTCCACCAAAAACTAAAAGCAGCCCTCGCCGAAGTCGATGCAATCCGTTGGACAGAAGCCCTGCCAATGGTTTTACTCGACATCCGCGCCGCCCTTAAGGCCGACCTTCAAGTTTCCAGCGCCGACCTTCTGTAAGGCCAACCACTGCGTCTTCCTGGCGATCACTTCTCATCCGCCACCGACGCCCTTCAGTATGATGCTTCTTACGCCAAGCAGCTTGCTTCGTACATGCACCACCTTCGCATCACGGACACACGACAACAAAGCTGCAAGGTGTCTGTTCCCAAAGACCTCCACGACTGCACGCATGTCTTTGTTCGGGTGGATGGTTTACGACGACCGCTCGAGCGACCTCACGAGGGTCCTTTCAAAGTACTTCAACGAAAGGATCGTTTCTACGTGCTCGAGCGTCAAGGTATTCGAGACACGGTTAGCACCGATCGTCTGAAACCTGCCTACCTCGAAAGGACAGAGGAAGCCTACAATGTTCCTCCGCACCCCCTGTCCACGTCGGCAACTGCCTCGGAACAGCGTCGTCCAGGCGCATCGTTCTCAGCAGACATCACGACTTTGCCGATGACGCCAGCACCCGCCGTAACGCGTTTGGGTCGTAGGGTACACTGGCCGAAACGCTTCATAGAGGATTAGCGTTAGACAAATCTCGTTTTTTTCCAGTCATAACAAAAAAACCGCACTGTTTTTGAAAGTACAAAAAAATCGTTTACGAACCAAAAAGGAAACAATTGCGTCTGTCCAGGTTTTCTTCTCTCGAATGTCCGTATTCGCTGTTTAATTTGGTTGAGTACGTCACTTATTTCTGTAATGATACTCAGCCAGTTTCGTTTCATTTTCTGTCGCATGTCTTATCCGAGGCTGGCATGACGTATGTGGCATCATCGATCGCGATCATCTTCGATCTCGTATTGGATGTCGTGCTTGAACGTTCCGTAGATGCCTCGCCTCGAACTTTTAAACGGTTGTTTCGGCACCTTTAAGGGAGGATACTCGGGTGGAAGTTTGTTAGGAACTGTGGACATCAGTGCTCCTCCACCTGCGGCGTCTGGGGATTATCGTACCAATCGCAGGCTGACTGGATATCAGCTGGTACGCCTTGAACCAGATCAGACCAAGGGTGGCTGGCCCCAGTTATCCTCATCAGGATCAAAGGGTTGTTGTAACTGTACCCTTTAGGGGGAGCTGTGTAGCGGCCTGGAGATTTCACTGGCCTGCCTGAGGTATGATGTGTAAAATAGTTCCAAAACTCATAGTTGCATATTGTACCTAAGTTATTAAGAAACCTCGCATTACGTATACTGTCCGATTGTTTGCCTGCATGTCACGTGATTGTGGCACGAATCCCAAACACACACGTGTCACACTCTTCCGGTTCGCTCGCTCGTCGACAACCGGTCTATAACCTCTCTAGCTAATTCGTGTGTCGGTGCTTTTTATAGCGTTATCAGAGACCACTTGTACATTTCATCCAATAAAGAGTTGGTCTCTCTCCTCAACGGCCTTTTGTTTTTTATGCGTCTGATAATTGCGTAACTTGGGAAAAAGCGACTTAGTTCGACGAGGACTAAAATGGTCGTGCTCGCGCCTGCCGCAGTTTTTATCCCTTTTCCAGGGAGCAGGGAAACTACCTGGGCAGAACGTCGCGGTGACCGAGGTTGGTGACCCCCGAAGACGCCTATTCTTCAATGAAGACCGCGAATCGCGAGTTCGTCACCTCACCGATACTGATGCAGAGATCGGCATCCTTCCACCGGAGTTCCCCGAACGACTTACGCAGATGCAGTTATCCCTAGGTGCACCGAACGTAAGCCTATTACAGCTTATGACTGGCGTTTATTTACATTGAGTTTAGGCCTACACCGCATTTTCTGATCGGTTTTACTGTGATAGACGCCCAAATGCCAATGTCAATTACCGGGAATTTGATCAATGCGGAACCTATTATTCCTGTCGTCCGTCCGCTGCGTGCGATCACGTTTGTTTTGCTTGCGTGTTTGCCGTTCTATGCACGTCAGTGGTGTCATGCACTGTTGCGGCTTGCCCGTGCGCTCGACGGTGGATCCTGGACCTCCTAAATTCTTTCCGCGCACCGATGTCATTTAGCTTTAATCGAGGCCTGTTGTGATTATCGTGAAGTATACGTTCAGATTCTCTCAATTATTCGTATTTTCGCTTCGCGTCTGGTATTCATTGCATATACCTGGAAAGCGTTGAGCTGGTGCACCATCGCTCCAAAATAGTAAGGGGAAACAGTACCCGATTAGTCCCCTACAAAAAGGCCTTTTCCAACTCTGGGGCGCTTGACCATGTAGGCCTCACGGTCCCTACACAGACTCTTCGTAAGTTTGCGCTTCTGTCCCCGGCGGTCTTTGTCATATTTGGACTCAAGAAGGAAAAGTCGACGTTTGTACTAAATCACTGGAAGCCCACTTTTTCAATATTTGCGGTTCTTCTTTGGTACAGATTTATCCCAATGAGGACCACAGAGCTGTTGAGATTCCTGTTTAGTAATCGTTTGGACCATCCCACTGGTGTGACCTGGGAAATTTAACTGTTAGTTCTGTCCGAGAGATGTTGAGTAAACCCTCGTCGCCCAATTTCCAGAGGAGTACTTAACGTTCCCGAGCAGGTAGTCTCTCAGCGAACAATAAATCAAGGCTAGCAAGAACAACCGCAAAACCTGAATCAAGATAATTACTTCAAAATAAAGGCAATCCTTAGTGGTGTGGCACCATCGGTCGCTACTGTCTGATGTGACCAATTTGCGTTCATGGCAGAGTTGTGCAGGGTACTCCCCACATGATGCATTGCAGCCGTTTGCGCTGAAGTGCGCAACTCGATATGTAGGGACGGCGAGATATGTATAACTGCAACAGATGACCACCACTGTCAGTGTCGAGTTCGGGCACCAAACATAACACTTAGCCGCTTATTCCCTGGAGTGAGGCGACCGATTGTGCATTCTTAACGCCAGCAAGCGTATTATCATCATGGACAGCAATACAGCAGCGGTTATCACTGATGCCTAAACGCTGTTTGAGTGCTTAGTTTGTCTCGGAAGGTCAAAGGGAGCATTGTGGAAAGCGTTCCTGATAGCAGCTGAACCAATGTCTTTTGAAGCATATCCGAATATGATTTTTTAAAAAACGTCTTCTAGTTCGCGCTCACCGACTCCAATCGAAATGCTGTCTGACGGTATACAAGTGGCCATTCATCAGAATCCAGTTTAGCCAGCTATGTTCCTCTCTAGATCTCAACGTAATCCCCACTCCAGCTGGATAATGAGATTCAGCATCAGCGCCATTAGAGAACATTAGAAACAGCCGGCGATTCATAACAATGTACAAGGACGAAGTCACGTGAACGGTGGCACTAGAGCCACAGAGGAACATTTCAGAGATACAGCACGCATAGACTCGGAGTGTTCGCCAGAGCAGCTTCCTGGCCAGCACGTCAGGGAGTGCCCACAATGAAACTGATAATGTTTACCGGCTTGACATGTTTGCCACTTCACGTGGACGTTTAGTGTGCAGTATAAAAGGTAACATATAGTTTTCTTAGCATGGAAAAGGTGAGAAGAGAACCAAAAGAAGATGTTGAGAATGAGTAAACTAGTGTGTCAAGGCAATGATTTCTTGTATTCAACAGATATTAGCAACAGATATTAGCAAAGCAAAAGATGGTAACACAAGGCACCTCATCGAGAGCAACCTGCCAGAAGGCCTGATCTCCGTGGCGCCTGGAATTTGAATTTTTTCCCGGAGGAACCTTCACGGAGCCTGTGACTCAGGAGTCTGACCTAGTTGACCATAACAGACATGCCTAGCTCGAGGATGCAGTCAGCAAGGCATCGATGTCCGATTCTGATCACTGTCACGCGCAGTGAGTGATTTCGAGGTTAACTGAAAATGTTTCGACCGTATTGGATAGTACATCGGTGGTCATGGTCAACCACTGGACGATCAGAGTGCTTTTTTGCTTGAGGGTACCTTTTCTGACTCCTCTGTCTTTTATTCGGAGGACAGAAGCGCCGTAACTATTAAAATAATTCTGCTGTATGACCGTAGGATCGTACCGCACTAACTGGAAAACGATACGCAGTCAGTAATGCTACATATTACCGTATGAGTACAACTGTTTCCTCTTTTATCTGTTTGACATGATTGCGCCTGGTAGGACCGAAGTTTTAGTTAGCATAACTCTCCAGACCATCGCATTATGGTAGAAAAGGTCAGGGTATCAACCACCGAAATGACCTATATTCTGACGTCACCATTCGCCGTTCTAACAGTAGTTACAGAGCGTTATTAAATTACCCTCTATCTGAAAGATTGTAAGATTTGTATTGTCAGTCCACTTTGACATTTACCATAACCCCCAAAAGAGGTGTTGCACCCGTTGCTAGTTACCGTTCAGGTCAACAGACGTCCGCTGGATATCAACATAGACAAACTCATCAGATTCAAGTCGTTAGGGTCTTCCATCTCGAACCCATATTTCAACTGTTGAAATGATCCGAAACGTCTGGTGGCATAACCTTTACGTGGCCGGACGCACCCTTGTGACGATTCATGATTCGATCACTGTGTGCTGTAACTCGCTCCCATCCCCAGATATTTCTTGTTGGCCACGCTCCAGTGGCACCGATTAGTGGGTTTCGTCTCGCTGAGCAGCTATAGATAATTTAACGAATACCGCTATGACCATGAATAAATAGGCTTCTGTCTCAACTCTCACACTGCCAACGCTGATCAACAACCTTCAAGTCTGCAGTATCTTGATTAGTGGACCTACGTCGTTACAACACAACAGAGGAGTTTGAAAACTCAGGGCTACGGAACGCATTTCAAAGTATTTGAAGAACAAAGAATGGTGTCTAACATTGTCCGTACTGCATGAAAATCGGTACACAACAAAGCCTCGTTGTCATTTCAATTACACTCCGTCAGTCCCCCATTTTGTAGAAGGTCTACGATAGTGTAGCGGCCTGGAGATTTCACTGGCCTGCCTGAGGTATGACGTGTAAAATAGTTCCAAAACTCATAGTTGCATATCGTACCTAGGCTATTAAGAAAGCTCGCATGATTTATGCGGTCCGGTTGTTTGTCTGCATGTGGCGCGAACCCGAAGGACACACGTGACACATTCTTCCGGTTTATTCACTCGTCGACGGCCGGTCTCTAGCCTCTTTAGCGTTATCAGAGACCACTTGTACATTTCGTCGAATAAAGACTTGGTTTCTCTCATCAACAGCCTTTTGCTTTTCGCCTCCGATAATTGCGTACCTGGGGGGAAAGCGACTTAGTGTGCCGAACGCTAAAATAGCATTCCATAGATGCTGTAGTCAGCCTTTCTGTTTGTCTGTGATAAAGTTCAATAAGACAATGAGATTTAAATCATGTGATGTTCTCGGGGTACCAGTTCTGATCACACATGGTCGTTTAACTAATTTTAAACGTAATTGAAAATATACAACTGTAGTTGTTGAAGTTTTCAGACAGTTCGCTTTAAACCACAAACTGAATTAGAGTATGGGATAGTACGTAAGTTCGTGTTTCTTCGGTCCACTCCTAAGTGGGCGCTACTTTAAAAGTGTGGACCGACCTACCGATTTCAACGCACCTTTATAGTTTGTGAAAAAAAACATTTGTTGGTCGGTGGTACGTCCGATATATCTTCATCCAGAACAAAATTCCGTCTGTTCCTCCTTGTTGTCTGTATCCCAGATCACAGCGAACCGATGCAATAAAAAGGTTGCCCGAATCACAATTATGATTGCAGCAAACTAATTCATTCGTAACTTTCAAAGAGCCGCTGATTCCTCTCTTGAATACAGTAACTGATACCGAATAACCCCAGCACACGGAATTTCACAGCCACCCACATTATTGAGAAAACTAAGTGAAGACCTCCAGAGGGATTCACTGCCATCTTCGAACAGTATCGGCGCGATGTCTTCAAGACCAGTAGCTCTATTGCGCATGACACCGATGGCGGACTTCAACTCATACAAGTGATCTTAAATCAAGTCATGACACTGCTTTTGTTACGGTCAACCGGCGAAGGCAGAAGACCCCATAAATCGTTTACAACAATGTTTTGGTCAAACGCCCTATCATATGTACTTGTCTTAGACCAATGTACCGTCAGTCTCGTCGACAGATGTCTTGAAAGGGTATCCATCCCATTAGTTTTTTCTGTGAACCCAGCTTCTTCATCAGCAGAATGGCCACACTTGACGTTTTTAACGGACCTCTCGTTCTACCTCAGTTTATGAACTGTAACCTGAAATGTTCCATCTGTAATCCAACCGTTCTAGGGACTTCTGACATCTGGTGAACACGTAAGTTGTGAAGCACAGTGTCACATGCTCTAATACGGTCTGGAATCAGCAGGTGCTTGGATCCCCATTGTTAGAGCCACTGATATTGCACTTCAGGTATATTTGGTTTACAGGCTAAAGATTTAGTTAAGCTGGTTTCCCTACGGCCAGCCATTGTGGTCCATGAATCCTGAGCTATACTGTTACCTTAATGTGGTGGTTCGACTTACGAAATGCGTCGGCCCGGAGAACCAAGCTAACCAAAACTTCTGTCCTACCAGGCGTAACAATGCGAAACAGACAAAAGAGAAAATAGTTGCACTCATACGGTAGTATGTAGCATTACTGACCGCGTATGATTTTTCAATTAGTGAGACTGGTTGGCGGCATCCGATTCGAATCAGCCTGTCACAGTGACCGAAGCCAAACGACGCCTGCGCTTAGCCATCACCGCAAATAGCTTGCGCTGCACCGCTGGCAGTTCCTCCACACATATATCCCGTGTAAACCCGGAGGAATAAAACCGGTGTGTGTGTGTGTGTGTGTGAGTGAGGTCTTTGTGTCCATCCGGCCGATGCTGGTTAGTCAGTTGACTGGCTAGCACTAAAACGAAACCCTTATTCCTCAGAGAGTAAACAGACAGTGAGACTGCTATGGCAAGATCTAAACTGAGATGAAAGATATGTAAAATGTAATGCAAGAAGCACTTCAGAAGTGCATGCTAATACATTCTAGCTAAGGTAAGAATGAAAAGCAAAACTCAAATCGGAGTCCGAAAAGAACGCACAAACAATTCATCATGCAACACACCAACAAAGCTGAAGAGAAGAATAGGTAGAAGACCGCAGACACCCAAGTTTCTAAAAAGAGGAACAGATTAGCTGCCACACGATCATGTTCTTGGCCGACGCAATCACTATCATAAATAGAATGGATATACTAATATGACTTACCTGAGCTTAACGTTCTCGTTGTCTCTTGGCCGATAGTGTACTGCGAGTACGTTGGTGACCCACTAATCCCAAACGGTCAGTGCAATGGCGGCCTGTCACCTCGCAACGCCATATGGTCATGTCACCACGACCTATGGCACAGATGGTTACCTTGCGTGCCGCGCGCAGAATTATTTTAATAGTTACGGCGCTTCTGTCCTCCGAATAAAAGACAGAGGAGTCAGAAAAGGTACCCTCAAGCAAAAAAGCACTCTGATCGTCCAGTGGTTGACCATGACCACCGATGTACTATCCAATACGGTCGAAACATTTTCAGTTAACCTCGAAATCACTCACTGCGCGTGACAGTGATCAGAATCGGACATCGATGCCTTGCTGACTGCATCCTCGAGCTAGGCATGTCTGTTATGGTCAACTAGGTCAGACTCCTGAGTCACAGGCTCCGTGAAGGTTCCTCCGGGAAAAAATTCAAATTCCAGGCGCCATGGAGGTCAGGTTTTTGGATGACTGCCCTGGTGAGGTCACCTAGGAAAGCCCTGTCTGCTGGAGCCCCGCAGGTCATTCTTCTGGATAAGGGATTCAAAGCGGCTGTTAAGTGACATACGTATATTCACTCATTGAAGCCCCTAAATCATTTAAATCGGCGGTGGGGATTTTGGGGTTCTAGTCGGCCGACATCCATTTGTCAAAAGTAAGTAGGAAAAAGGATATACGCTGAGTTACCTCACGCGAAAGTTGATACCGCTCGCGAAAAATTGTAAGTTCCCTGCTGTTAGCGCCGAACCATAACAAAACCACTCCAAACGCCTGGTAGGACCGAAGTTTTGGTTAGCCTTCATCAGTGAATTCTATTCAAGTGGTATGTGACAGCGTCTGTGGGCAAAATTCTTAGATCCTCCAGACTGCGCTTAAAGAAGCGTGCATTGTGGGGCTGGTTCTTCCAATCCACTTACTCCCCCATGTACTGCTGCCACGGAACACAGTAATGACACATTATCACTTGATCAACTTTGCTCAGAATTCAAGACAACACTCATGGTAAATTTAAGTTTTCTCTGCTACTGCTGCGTATACAGCAGACACTCACGTTTGGAACGTCCCAAAAAGAACGTATTAGACATGAACGATTGAAATGCCGACCATTTGTAGAAGATTTGCAGATTTACGGAACAATGAAAATTTTGCATTTAGTTCGTCGCAGCTGTTATCATCCGCGATTACTGCTGCCGCAACAACCAGCTTTGCTAATGGCATTGTCCAAATAGAGCTTTGGTGGACACTGGAAATTCCAAAAGCTACGTATGCTTGTCAGTCATTCAAAATATAGGTGGAAACATCTCCTGCCGCAAAAGAAAACTGTCGCATCCGTCCGTTTTCCCACTCACATACAAAAGCACCGTTCTGTATCGACTTAACACAAGAGTAATGTCTGCCTTCGTGTGAAATTGCTGACGTTGCAAAATTTTTGTGCTGTGTTACTCCGTCAATACTTCGTAAGTTTTCGAAAGAGTTCAAACACTGATTTCGATTACAACACTCCTGAGGAAGGCCACCCAAGGTGGTTGAAACGTAAAGTACTACAACTTGCTCATAACGTTGTGTTATTTTCAATCTGGTTATCAAAAGTTCAAACACCATCTGAAGAAAACAAATCCTCACCTACTCCCTGTAGCGTTGTGTTTTCCCAGGTAAACCAAGCGGCTCTATGTGTAAATGACTTTTAACTGTAGACTTGCTGCTGTTCCATCTAGACGGGCTGTTCATAGAGGTAAAAATAGAACGTTTTTCAAAGTGTGGAGGTATCAAGCCAACTAGGCTTTGTTAGAGAGCCCATGTCTGGGCTACGGCGGATAAACAACGCAAGAAACGAATGATCGTTCACTACAGTCAGTCCATTAATCGATTCGCATACCCCGATGCCTAGTCAGTGACTAATGTCAAACAAATGATAGGAAAAATCTCCCGGTGTGAAATTTACAAAACCCGTAATCTCCAGAGTCCACACCATTCCCATTCGAAATGACAAACATTTATTTAAAAAAAATTCAAAGTCTGCAGGGATTTATACCAACGTCGTCGTATTCCCCCGCCGTCATCATTATCATAGACAGCAATACATCAGTGGTTCACACTAATGCTTAACTGCTACACAACCATGAAGAAAGAGCAAACTCTGTATAGGAAGAGAGAGAAGGAACAAAGAAGGGGACGGGAAGGGACCTAACTACTGAAAATAATAACGGCTATATTCAAACATTCAACATCAAGATGTCTACACCTTGCAAACAAACAACCGAGCTGCAAGTGAGAGTAGGACGTCATCAGCGGGACAGCTTCCTTACGGCCTTCACTGCCCCGCGTTATTAAGTGCACTCACTTCATAGACAACTCGGCCAAACAACAACATTCACGCCACCGAGCTCGATTAGCCACCATCTCACCTACAGTCTCCAGCCACCGACTCTGTCAGTCACGAGGGCCCCAGCCCGGGGGACGAACTAGGTCTACAGTGGCCAACCCCTTGGTGAACGACTTGTTTTCCCTGGGCCAGGTCATTATCTGTCCATCGCGCAACTTACACCACTCGGTCGCAGTGTCAGAGAACAGTGCTCGACGATTAGCAGGCATCCCTAATACGTGACCTAACCATCTAACCCTGTGCAAACGTAGGGAGTAAACAAAGTAACTCGTTTGACAAACACTAACAAACTCGCTTTTTAACCTCCTCGTTACTTACACGCTGGTGCCACCCGATACGAGCGACCGAACGCAAATATCGGTGGTCAAATACTTGAAGACGGTTCACGTCTTCTACCCTGAGCGGCCAGGTCTCGCTGCCGTAAAGTAATACGGTCCTCACCGTTGTCTTGTATACGCGACCTTTTAGCTTCATAGAAATACCCCTCTGTCGCCAGAGATGCCTCAAATTAGCGAATACCGCCCTAGCCTTAGAGATACGCGCTTCTATTTCATTCCCTACACCTCCGCCGCCGCCGCTGATGCAGCTTCCCAGGTATACAAACCGGTCAACA
>QNGE01000185.1:39010-89549 GCA_008508345.1 Paragonimus westermani
CAGGATAACAAAAAAGAAGAGAACCAAAGGCAGTGACACAAACAGTTGTAGTGTCCGTGAAACGCCGACTGTGAAATTATTTAGTCCACCGGATACGTTGACATGGTGAGTTGTCCTTTTCCACCTGTCCTGCGGGTACTTCAACGCGTTTCCCCTCTCTTCCAGACGATCCGGAAATTGTGCGTGGAAAGACAACTCCCATCGTCCTATCGTATAGCACTGGACAAACCTACCCCCTTTTTTCTCAAGAGTTTTTAGGGTTAGGCAGCCCGCTGCGATAGAGAAGAAACGCACTGAAGACTAAATAACATAAATAAATGAATTATCCCAGCGCAGCAACTATTTTGGACCGACCCCCCTACACCCCCGAACTTTGACATTCCCTATCACGTGCAATTATTCTTTGCGTGTATCACCCTGTAACTGTGATCGGTCTAGAAGACGTGATGTGATTTTTCCTCCCCCGCGGCAATAACGAAGGCCTGTGTAATACTCACTAGCCTTCTGGGAGAGAGCTATGCAGCGACTGTACCAAATAATATTTTGATTGTCGCATTCATTGTACAGTTTCGATGATTTTGGTTTTGTGCCTACTTTTGTTTTAGTCAAGCTACTCATTCTGTAACATCCGGCCCGGGACTAAAATCACAACTCGCCCCGTGCCTCGCTAGCTTGACGTGTCTCTCTGTACTCTCTAGTTCCCAGGGTCGGTGATAATACACGAAGTCAATGTGCTGAAATCTGGATTTTCATTGTCGGTCGATTGTCGATAGTGATAAGTGACAGGGTTTTATTTTGTTGGATCAGTTTAAACAACCTTGAAGAGTTTCTTGGATTTGTAACGCGCAACCGGAACCAGCGAGCGCGCACGGATTGAATTTGAGTTGTATAACGGGGCGTGCTGCTGTGTTGTCGGTGCCGTTTCAGCTTTCGTTTTTGTAAGTCGTGTGCATGGCTAACTGGGCCTTCGGCTGATGCTCGTTTGTACTGTTCTTCTTTTTAGAACTGTTGTTCGAACCCCTATTTTGGAAGAGCGCTGTCCCTTGGTGCGTCCAAGTTGCCCGAAGGTTGGTCCGCGTAGTCACGAGCATCCAGAGTAGAGTCGGCTGGCCTGCATGTTACAGATTTACTCCTTTTTTTCTTAAATATCGTCTGCTTACTATTATTGAACTGTAGATAAGTTGCTCAACATTTTGATCTTTATATTTTCAAAATATTTCAAACCAAGAATTTGTGCCAAAGTGAATATCGCTCCTCTGAAACGACCTTCAATCCCCGTGCTTGTGAAGGCCATAATTGCCGATCGTCATTAGTTGTAACCCATTTCTAACTTGTTTGTACACTAGTGATTTCTTCTGTACCTTCGTTCGAAAACATAATCACCTTGTACTGAGCCAGATACCGCAGCAGTCAACGATAATTCATTCACATCACGTGTCCCTTCTTACTACTTGTCGAACTTTTGGACGCTGAATTGATTGCACGGTAGAATGTTTCAACTCCAACGGCCATAATTTTGCTTCTTACTTCAACAGCAATATTCCCTTCATATGTGGCGACCTTTCGATCCATTGCACTGTAACGCATCCGCGAGTCGTACCGCTTTATGAACATTGCTTCTGTTTCAACACACACTTACTTTCGCGGCTAATGTTTGCGAACACAATTTCCCGACGTTAACGCAGATCGTCTCTCTTTTGGCTGATTAGGCCACTACACCGCACCGTCACTCAATGGTCACGCGGCTGTTTCCCGACCGATATCCACAAGTGTGTGCACATTCCTGTCGGCGGAGATTCCGGAAATGCGTTCACAACACATACCGCTGAAAAAGCTGTAGTGGTGGCCAAAGTGGGCCGCAAGAAAGATACATAGGAATTTGGCCATCTTCGTGAAAAGATAGCTAAGAAGGTCTAGGCTTTGTTAAGCATGATGAAGCGGACATTTTCCGGATACATCAGGTTGTTATCCGAACTCTTTATGGGGTCTGTGTTCGACCTTTCCTAGAATATGCAAACCCGGTGGTGTCCACTGGCTTCAACTAGGACACAAATGCGCTGAAGCATATTCAGCAAGCTGCTACAAATACCGTATCAGACCTCTGAAAATTTACCTACCAACATAGGCTGAAAGTTCTGGACCTTTATATACTCCAGTACAGACGAATTTGTGGCGACCCACTCCCCACTTACTTCTCCTTCTCTGTACGCTTCGCAGAGACGTCTTTCACTTCTGCTGACGACGACGATCTGCTGGGTCACCTGAAGCTATACAAGTTAGGGCCATGTCTGCTCCTCTGGGAGAATTTTTCCTCCCAATGACCGGTGTTCGACTGAATTGTGGTACCACCGCTCGTTGTCAGGGCCACCTCCAGGTTAATGTTCAAGACGTGGCTGGAATCATATTATCTTAACTGAACCGATCATTAAGATAAGCCGCGTTGCTCATTCTCTCTCAGGAATTATGCCATTCCTCTGCCAGTGAAAATGTTTACGTACCACTTTTTCCATCACTGCTTTCCAGGAAAACTGCCATCGGATGAAAATTGAATTGACCGGAGGTATGCGAGTTCCCAGCCTTGCTCCCGAAGATCGCCTGCTAAATTAGTAGATCTTTCCTCAACCTGGTAGATTTTATGCTGCACCAACCAACATACCAGCAGCTTGCAAGTGGTATGCAATTGTAGGGCTTCATAGAGTGAGAAACACTAAGGCCAGAAAACCCTAGAGGACCCTCATTTGAGTGTCCTTTCTCACTGTCTAATGTGGAATAAGAATCGTTTAAAACTTCGTATGCGTAGGTCTGTGCGTTAAGTAATAACGCATAATACTCGCAGTCTTCCGATTTCAGGCCAATTCGACCCCTGACATAGGTCATCGAGTGCCCATGCAAGGAGACAGCACATGACCTTGGACACATTGATACGTAAAAGTCTCACCTAGCAGAATGCAGAAAGCCTACACGGTAGACGTAACCGTATGTTCTTAGACATCTACTGAGTGCATGCAAATTTTTACTTTCGCAACCTTTTTTGGATTCTCGAACTTCTGTGGGAGATTTCACTGCATTTGTCGGCAACGCTCAAAATCGACGGGTGTTCCAAAACGCTTGTCCGTAATAAAACGTTCAAGTCAATAATCCTACGACCTCAACGTGTTGCAGTAGGTACTTCAGTGGAGAGAGCGGTAGGTATATGAGTTTCTCGTGATGCACTGGGGCGATTCGCTTCAGAACTCTCTATCGGTCTGGTTATGGGGTGCGCAATAGCGTAAAGATATCCGCGTTTTCTCTGCAAGCAGACAAGCGTGACAGACCGGTGGTAACAGCGTAGTGAACACTGATGTTTGATGGCAAAAAAAGATCATTTAAACGAAATTAGGCATTTGTGTGCAGTCCTCGGGTTTTTTCAGAAACAAACACTTCGAGACCTCGGCGTCGACCATCCGTTATGCAGAGATGACTCATGTGAAGGGTGAGCTGCTTGGGGTGGGACACAGTAATCCTACGGTTACTTGAGGTGTGAGACGAGTGCCCTGCGGAAAGACTGAACGGCTGGCCATGAACGCGCTCGGAGCTTGTAACGCGCAAATTGGCTTGGGTGACAGCAAAAGGTCATGCAAAACTACTGCCGGGAATTCAGTCAGACGGGTTACTTCTTCTCCGGCGAGGATTTTCCTGAATTGTCGATGGAAGCGTTCAGCCGTACCCCCTGAGGGTGTTGGGGGCGTAGTTACACAAGTAGGTTGACGTCTAGTATCATCTGGGATGACATGTAGAGGTAACACTGTGGATTATTATTCGAAGAGGACGGAAGATGTAGGGTTTTCATGCAAACGTGTGCGACTTGGGTGGTATTCGATGGCCATCGGCCAGTTGGAGTTGATAAATTGCGACGGGTCCTAGCTTGCTGACGAACTTGGCAAGATTATGTCCACCACCAGGATGCCACGATGGGTAATGCTATAGTGAGAGTGGAACACACAGTAGCTGAATTTCACCTATACAACTGGACAGGAGTTTCGAGAGGAAGCGACGCTCGTAGTGTCGTCGGTATTAGTAGTAGATCCGCTAGGTGCAGAGAAGATCAATGGTGATGTGTAGAAATCATTTTCAGTACGCATTGTGGCAACCATAAATATTTATTAGAAGACATCGTAACCGGCAAGTGCTAATATTTGTGAAAGTACGTCAGCTGCAAATTGGTCGCAGAGTTGTAATACACTGCTGGTAGCAAACGGCCTACGACTTATCGGGTATCGTTCGAGTGTTTTCTGCTGAATGCCGCGCTTCGATGTGTCGTCGGTTGACCAACCATAGAGGCACTTTTCCATCTTGTCTGCGCCCTCGGACGCTGCAAATCGTTTGGCGCTTTAATAAGTGGGTCTATTGCGCTTTTCCAGGTGTCCTTATCATTATGAGGTCCGATGTAGGGATAGACGGAATCTAATGCCACCGATAAAACGGTGAGAGATCTCGGCGATATTTCTCATGCCAGACGGCATGCAAGGATAGTGGAATATTCTAAATGTCGTAATCACTGTTGTCTCCACGATAACTTCGGCGGCGACTGGATTCCAGTGGCGAGTATGAATCTGATCAAGTTTTGCAAGCACAGCGGCGCCTTTGAATCTAAACGTTGTGTTTGAGTATGTTGAAGGTTTTCTCGGTCGAATATCGTGGTGCTGTTCAGCACAAAGTGGTACACATGCGAGGCCATTCTCCTAACTTTGCATTATAGTTTTGAGCGAGAGCCAAGAGTTTTTCTGTGGGGCGGATAGTGCAAAGCTCAGACACGTGGTGGAACTCCGGGCGCGCCATTTTCAGTGGAAGGCTTTTCCGAACACCGGGGAGTCGGCCAGAAACATAACGTTGCCTTGCGCCAGAGGCTGGTGGCAACAGAGTCGGCAGCCGCGAGACAACAGAAGATTGTTCGAAAAGCGGAACTTGGTTATCTATAAATGTGTTGTGGTACGCGGAACCGACTATAGCTGTGCTAGTAGGAGTTCCAACACCGGGGGGACGATGTCGTGCGCTAACCAACGAGGTGAAATAATTGAAAGAAATGGAAGAGTGAATAGTTTCCTGGCGTTCGGCACGATATACCTGCATTAAGAAGTGCCGCCGGGGCCAAAATTTGGTGCCCGATAACGTTGGCTGTGAACGTTAATAAGCTTATATTTTTCTACACTTGAAGTCAACTGCCCATGCTCGAGTTTGCCACGAGCTTTCGGTGAGATGGTGCTGGGTTTTTTCCAGGTATCGATCAGTTAAAGAACGGTGGATTCTCCACCTCGAACGAAGAACGAACAACAACGAATGCTGTCAATCGTCGCAACCTGCCCGCTGATTGATGTTCCTCAACAATTTTTCAAACAAACAGGGACCGCGGAAAATTCCGGCAACACAGCCTGACTGTTTTTGGCACCAACGAATGTCCCGGTTGGCGTTGGCTGGACGTGCCGATTGAGCTCAGAACCCGCAACGAAGTAAAAGTCGGTTACATATACATTGTGCTGTTTGGTGCGCAATGAGAGCGGGATCGTTCACGCGGCTGGTCAAAGGTGCCAATCTTCCTGGCCTCGGAGTAGATATCTCTGGGACTGGCATTACTTGTGTACCTCGTATACAATCAGCGTTACTGGTCGGCTGCGACAGTGCTCAGTTGCGGCGGCCAGTAAGGATTTTCTGACCCTTCAGGTAAGCGTTGGATCCCCACTTTATTTTAAAATGATTTATTGGGCGAGTTGCCGGCCAACAGTTGTGCGTAGCACAAAACTTTAAAGGCCACCAATCCAGCTCGGATGTGATGTGCAGTTGTTCGATGCGTTAACAGTCAACCAGGCCTCTTTGGGATGAACGTGTGGTCTGATTAAGTTGGAAAGCTGCAAAATATTGTTCACCTCTCGTACGACCTGAGACGGAAGAGCAGCGTCCACATGACGAAAGCTTTCCAGCTTTTTGATGAAATTTTACAAGGCGGGAGCAGCCTGTAATTTCGCCCACCTGTTCACAGGAATCGAAGGAAGTTGTGCCAACTGGGGCACTAGTCGAGCTGAACAGATGCTTTTGCATCATGACTCATAGATATCAACCTCAATAATGCTTAAAATTAAATGACATCCGATTTCCTGCGTGAGTAGACAACAGCAAATAGTTACACAAAAGTATATCAGAAGAATTAAAGGCTTCTGTAGCTCGTGAATTCAATCGTGCATTCGCGCGAGGCCGATAGTTCTCAGGTGCACTCAGCCAAAGCTATACATGAAGTGTCGCCTTGAACTAACAGGGTATGCAAAAGTATACGAGATTTTGTAAAGACTTATGCACCAGCAACAAGCAGAAACGGTTAAAAGGACCAGCAACTCAGTCACCGAGCGCACGAACATGCCAGAAATATGTGTGGTGCTTGCGTTAAGCGTATACTTAATACGCGCACATAAGTAAGCGCGGCCACACGGATAAAAACGAACGGTAGAAGGACGTGAAAAGAGAAAAAATCGGAGACTCATCGGGGTTGGTGTACTCTGTTGGTTCCTGTGAGGCATTTATAGGATGCATCTACCGACCGCCTAATGCTGACAGCAATGTTTTGGTTGACCCTGAACAGATGCCGAGCATGTGTTAAACACACGCCTTGCGAACAAAAACGAATAGATGGTGATTTTGACTTGTCCAATATCTCCTGGACCTCATTTTTGCGCCGGCGAAACAGGTCGGATGCCTTACATGCACTCGACCTAATAGTTAGAAACAACATGTTCTAACGCCCATCAGACGGGGGCATATGGTGGATCTCATATTCACCATAGGTATCTTGTCTGTGGAGGTATATGTTCTGTAATAACCTCCAGGAAGCGACCATAATGTCGTCAAATGCCTGTTCGACTGGCTGCCAAATAGACGATTGTATTCGACCATACAATCAAATTCATGGATTGGAATACCTTTTTTCTCACATCAGACCCAAGCATAGCGGCCGTTGAACTTTCAAACAAGTGACATTTTCTATCGACTTTCTGGCCCCCATAAAGGAAAAACGCGCCGGCAGGTATATACAAGGAAGACTACTTACTGCAAAAGCGACTGACGGACTTGAAATGCTTAGGTCGAGGTATAGGGGACCACTAGATTTCTCCTGGTGATTTCTCCCTGGTGATGTAAACGGCAAAATGTTTAAACACAGAACGTCAGAAGCAACTCCGTCATATAAACGAGGAGAAACTCTAGCTTTGTAGCAAGCAGAGATGCATGTAACTTGTGCAGCTGAAGAGACAGAGAATATCTATGTGGGGTCCTGCTATAAAGGTTATCACTCTCGAAGACAAAACGATTGCTGATGACACTTTTGAAATGTGAAACCTTCAACTCACAGTTTGCTGCTCCGTTTGGCGTAGAAAACACCCCATTACCTGATGATATTCCATCAGAAACAGATTGAGTTTTGAATGATGTTCTGACGGATGTGCAAAGTATTTGTCAACAGTTAACTACCATGAAGCTCTCGATCCATCCTGGACCAGATGACATCCCACCAATAGTCGTCCAGCAAGAGGGTGAGGATATACCCGTTCTCTTACTCAATTTTTTCAACCTATCACTTTTATCCAGCACCTTTCCTCCTCAGTAGAAAAATTCAGTGATTAGGCCTAGCCAAAAGAGCGGTATGGGGCGGGACGTTAGTAACTGTCGTCCCATCAGCCGCAAATCAATTCGCCCAAGAATGCTGAAAAGGATAATGAAAGTGTAGGTAGTCGAGTTCTTAAGGTCACAAAACCTTACAAACCTTTCACAGCAGGGCTTAATTTGTAAGCGTTCTTGTATGACATGTCAGCTGGAATTCATAAACTATATATCGTTATCGGTCGACGCAGGAAATGCGGTAATCGTCACACCCCAAGACATGCAAAAGGCCTTTGATCTTGTGCTTCATAAGCGCCTCTTGATCAAAATAACACCTTTCGGCATATAAGATCTCTCGTGTAGCTGGCTTTCGTCATACCTTGAAGGTCGCACCCAAACAGTCAAAATAGGAGAGCACTGCTCAACACCAAAACCAGTGACTAGTGGGGTGAACCAAGGAAGCGTTCTGGGACCATTGTTAATTTTAATGTTTATAAATGGCGTATGCAATGTTTTTAAACAAGACAAACCCTTTCTGTTTGCTGAAGATGTCTAAATCATTTACACACTCCGACAGCCCAGTAACATCGCCTTTCTTCTACGAAATATACGACCGAACCAAGTGTGTTGCAATTGTGGTGAAAAACATGGCTGAAGACATTCTCAGCGAACAAATCGAACATAGTTACTCACGGATGCAAATTACCCAGCGGTTCCCTCTCACTAGCTGGTTATAATAGTGACATAACCACTTTGGTCAGAGATCTGGGAATATGGTATTCGAGCTCCTTTAATTTCTCCAAACAAGTATGTTTTCAGGTAACAAAATCTAGAACAACAATAGGCTGTATCAAAAAGACGTTCGGCCTACCGGCTGCAAAACTGACGCCCTCCAAAATGTGTGCCCAGCCTCAAATTGAGTACTGCACATTCATCCGATCTACGCAGGTCTGATTGGTTTGTGCTAGAAAACATTCAACGGTCATTTACCAGAAGCACACTAGGACATTCACCTTCGTTCACCTGTGGGCAAAGCTGTCGGAAACTTTGGTGAACGCAGACTAGATTTGAACCTGACACATACGGATACCACCATCACAGAGTTTACCGTCCACTTTCAACAAAATTCCCCGTATAGTCTACGAAACGAGTGCTCCATCATATCAACCGTGCTATCTCGGAAAGTGCTACGCGCAAACTTATTTAATGTAAAGCATTACAACGTTTGGAATAAAATTCAAAATGAGGCCAGAGATATAAGCAACAATCAGCGTGCTGAAAAGCGTTTGGACATCTATCTCACGATATAAAGCACAACTCACCTCTTCAAAATCTCTGTATCCCCTGATGACCTTCCTGAGTATGGTCTGGAAAACATTCAGCCGTCAATTGAGTATACCGTAGATAACCGCCCCCACTGTCTATTCCCCTCGAAAAACGCCTGCTTGAAACTGTTCGTTGTGTCATATGCTCACATGACCACTTAGCATTTGGCTTACTGCATGCCTGTTAAACCGTTTACAACTCAACAATACTTTATTAATATGTGTTTATTTATGTGCGCGCATTGCCCAGATTGACAGAAAATGTAAAACCGTCGCTTATTATTAAATCCAGCAGAATGACTTTATGTGAGCCGTAGTTGTCAAACACACATTTCATGAGGACTAGCAAATCGTAGACTCAATATTCCGTTTGCCTGAATAAATCCCGACTAACCCGCGAAATGTCATAACAATCAGTTGACAGAGTTATACATTTCACTAACCACAGCAAAAATAATATCGCATAAAGTCTGTCAAAAAATGTCCCACTTTGAATCGTTCGCCAACGATTCAAGTTCACACCGAGCTACGCGTAATCTGTTGATCCAGTAAATGCCTCTCAATATTCAGCGACAGAGGTAATCTATCCTCGAAACGGTTAACGAGAAGGCGCTCGTAATAACTGGATTTAATACGGTACTAATTGAAACAATGTACAAGAAAATTCTCTCACCTCGAATGTGAAAATCCTCAGAAATCAAAGAAAGTGCCCGCACAAAAAAATAATAACCAGGCACCGATCAACAATGGTGGACGATAAAACAAGTTGAGCTCACTCAACCAAATGGTCATTGGCTTGGTCAGAGCAAAACGACTGTTCATGCATCGAGAAACGACGGGAATCATAAGTTACTCAAGGAAAAATATGGAAGAAAAATGTCTAATTTCGGTATTTGGAAGTTTACATGGCTCGGACTAAATAGGGGTAAGGGAAACGGTCGAAGCAGGTTGTGTAAGAACAAGGAGGAATAATGTATCTCATTTGGGGAAGAGAGTAAAGCGTAGGGCCACCTTTCAACATCAAGTAAACCTCAACAATAACAAAATAACGCAACAGACCTTGACAAAATCAACATCCGATACAGATTATTTTCCATAGTAAATGTGTTGACTCCACATTTTCTCATGTAACGTGTGATATTGCGTTCTTTTTCTTACTCCTATAATTATACTTTGTGTGAGAAAATTTCCGTGATAGAGGGATGCTCGAAACTTAGTCTTAGCAGAACAGTTCGCGAGGTTATCTACTTTTTGACGGTTTCGAGGAATCCGTGGTTTTCTATGCTGGTGTCCGCCCAATCGTTCTCTGAATTTTGGAACCTTCCGTTCTGCCTTGCCGAAGCCAACGTATTTTAACGATCTTTCTAACACCAGTTATATCATGTAATGGCAAAACACCATGAGGATGAATTTGGACGTTCTCCGATAGTGGGCTAGCGACAGTAGACTTTTCATTGGTTAGTCCGTTTAAGCGGATGCCCACTGACGAGGATGACCATAACTATGAGTATACAGGCCAAAGCGTTGGCCAAAACGCCGTAATTATGTTTAAAGAAATAGATATCGAACCTCAACGACCTTACTCGAACATTCCTTGAACACTTCCTGGTAAGATTTTGGACGAGATCTCAAATGTCGATCAGAAAAAACGAAGTTATTTCAGTGGACGACAACAGCTATCGTCGTAACTAATTAATTCTGAGCGAAGTAGTGTCACGAGAACGCAACACAGAGAATTGTTGAGGCAGTGTCCTGTAACCAGTCTGCTTTGGTCGTGTGAGCGTCATGCGAACACTGGTAGCTCTGGAGACGGACGACCTCACGAGTGTTTTGCCCACTTTCAGTGTGTGCAAACTGAAGGATCAAGGAAAATTAGTGTCTCTCCGTCCGCCACGAAGCGCCACCTTCATTCGGCTTTCTAATAGGCACCACCAATATTTTCAACCAATCATAGGGTCTACAGTCGATGACAACTTATCGAAGTTCTCCCCGGAGTGACCTTGATCTGTTTAAAACATCGACCGACACACAACCTCGTAAATGGTAAACGAATGCAACATCACACTTTTCGGACTGGATCTGTGAAGCGAGCGATGTGTCTATTTTCCTACTGCATGCGTCAAAGCCTAGTGAACTACAATCGTTTACCTTTTGATCACGCCCTTTTTGATAGCAGGCTTCACGTTTGTGGCATTGTTTAATTATTTGCTGATTTGTATCGCCTGTAATCATCTACAATGATCGTGCATAACTCAGAGTACTTCTCACATGTGCGTTGAGAAGTATACATTATTACCACCATAACTGGTTAATAACTAACTCGCTTGTACGACTGTCTTTTTCAGACTGAAATCGGCTGTTTGGTGAGCTATGAACTCGACAGACGTTTGCCAGATTGCGGGCGCGATTATTCGGCATTCATAACACCGATAGACGCCGCCGATGGTTCAGGCCTGGCTTAGTGGATTACCAATTAGTTGGAATGGTCTGTCAGATTTACGCAGGTCCGGTTGATTTTAATGTCTCCATCACAGGATCGCCATAGGTGAATTCTTAGTTAGTTGAGAAGCTTCTGAATTCTGTTATTTTCCCCCAGGGTGCTTTTATTTTTCCCACATTCAGTGCCCTAATATATCTCTGCATGATGGAATAGGTTGCGGTATTGTAAAAGAAGTCAACCGAACGTGCAGCTTAAATATACCACCGCGGGTATCCACAGAACACAACTACGGGAATCAGAATATCTCACTACGGAATTGTCTGCTTGAATACTGTGAACCACGTTTTGTTGGTCTGAAATGAGTTCATTTGCCACAAACGTGACATGCATATAGTTGTTTTTTACACCTCTGCGAATGTCACGATATCCGTTACATGTATATGGGGGCCTTACCACCGGTCACGTTAACGAACAAACAGGAAACAGGCGATACTAAATTAACTAGTGGAAAGAAGTCGCACCATAAGTTCTCCACTGTTCACTTGTCTCCCCAATTGTGCACAGTCACGTGTACCAAGAACCCACTCGGCGTACTTTCGAAGAACATCCGCACGCCCACAGTTTCCATACAAAACAGCAGTGTTGCTAGGGGTGCTATGAAACCAACTGAAGCTCAACGAGAAAATGTTGGGAAGTGGGTGTAGCCCCCTGTCTCATAACAGATAAACATGTGCTTTACTCTCACCGTGACTCAGGTTCAATCTGGAACGCGGGATATAATGATAGCATGGCTGGTCAAAAATTACATGGAACTTACCGAAAAAAACTTGCTGGGATCCACCAACATGTGTTGCTGACCAAGTCTCCGTTTCATCAATTTTTATTTCGCTTATTTCGGAGGTTTCTAAAACGATTATGACGCTGGGGGTAAAAAGTGTCTGTGATGCACATCCCCCTCAAAAAGTGTAGAGAGCTGGACGTGACCACCTGATCGCGCGTGGCGCACCAAAAACAGGTGACAAAGTAGCGTTATGTAAAGTAGGTGTTCAGTTGACGGCAGCCGTCACCTGTGGCTGTAGAGCAGCACGGGCAACACCGCTTTGTATATAGACGATCCTGTGGCAACTGAGAGGTGCAACATCGCGACGAGCATAGGGACTGTCTGATGTCTGTTTCCAGGGTCTTCGGAGCAGATTGAAAGATTCACGGTTAATTAGTTGCAGCAATCGACGGAGTCTTATGTTGTTCTTTGCCCAATGTATATTATAGATATATATATTACTTTGACACCGACGACTGCATATATATTAATGTTTCATGCTCCCCGCAATTTTACCCAAACTCTGCTGCCCACAACCCCCTGAACCAGAAGACAAAGCACAACTTTCCTCTAGATAGAATCTTAGGGATGTATTCCTATCGTCAACTCTTTTATTATTCTTTCTGAGTTACAATGTCAGCGTAGCACGGTCGTATTTTCCCAGCCATAGCCTTTTGTGTATTCCTTAAGTCATCAGGATTCAGACTGAAGTTTCAGCTCTTTCAAAGAATCATGCGCTAGGCGTTATTTCAAACCACAGCAGGTGGCTTCTGATCTTTCTTACAAAATTTGTGGAGTGGGTTGAGAATGCTTATGACCACATAACCTGCAGCTGGTTCAAGCTTGGGCAGAAGCTAGACGAGAATGGCGTGGTTTACCCACCGCCTTTATCCGATGAGTCACGTTTTTAAACCGCTGCTAGTTTTGGAAACCTCGCTCACTAGAATTTTTGGCGCTGTATAACGCAGTCAGCTTTTGCTTAGCGCCATCCCAACATCATCGAAGTTTTCACAGAGACTCCTAGTATATTAGAAGGACGTTCTGTTCGGCGGCAGTAATTTTTATCGAAAGGCCAGATGTAATGATTCTTCTGATCATTCAGCCGACATCATCTCACACACATGGAGTTCGAAGATAAAGAATAGATGCACGGATATCTTGATTTTTCTTCCTCCGTTAAGCATCGAGATTGACAAGTTGAACAACCCTGAACAACAGATGCCACGAAAGCATGAGGAGGTTAAGTTGATGAATTAGGTGGCGCTGGTTTTTAGTCAGGATGCACACACCCCTGTCAATAGCCGCGAGAAAATGCGGTGTTTCCTTCAACAGAGGCTGCCAAACTCAAAATCTTCAAGTTGCGGAGCAGATGGGCACTGGATTTTCCCTGATGATGCACATCTGCAACCAGTTTGGAAACAGAACATAGAACGCAGTTGACCGTATAACCGAAGAAAAGCTTGCGCCGAATAGCGAGTAGCGATGCATGAGTCTGAAATGACTGGTGAAACGAGAAAATTCCATGAGACACTTCTGTTAATCTTATTACTCACGAGGAGAGAAAATTCGCTGATGACCCTGGTGAAATGTGTAAAATCTCCAACTCACACCCTACTGCTGCCTCTAGCGGAGAAAACTCTCTGCTACCTGCCAATGCACCGTCAGAACAAACGAAGTTCTGGGTAGTGTCCCGTTTGATGCTAGCAGCATTTTCTCGTTGGTGGTTAACAATAAATTCACGATTCGTCCTGGACATAATGGGATCCCACCAGCGGTTGTCAAGCGGGAAAGTGAGCATATTCCTATATATTCTTTACTCCGTTTGTTCACGCTGCCATTTATATCCCGCACCTTCCGTCCCCATTGAGAAATGTCAGTCACCATTTCCCGATACAAAGTGGCCCAAAGCTGGGAGTTATTGACCACCGTCCCACCAGCCGCACACCAGTCCGCTCAAGGCTGTTTGGAAAGACAACAAAAAGCACGTTGTCAAGTTCTTGGGGCTACACAACCTCATAGACCTCCCACAGCACAGTTTTATTGGTAAGCGCTCTTGTATGACGTGTCAGCTGAAATTCTCAAATCATATATTGATGTCCGCTGGGACAGGGAGTGCGGAAATCATCACTACCTCAGATATATCAAAGGCTTCCAGTCAAGTGCGTCACAGGCGCTCCTAAATCAAAATGGCATTCTTTGGCATACAGGACCTTTTTCATCACATTTCGAAGACCGCACCCACACAGTCAACATAGGACAGCAGTGACAACGCCTATATCAGTGACAAGGAAACGTCCTGGGACCATTACTTTTCATCATGTATATAGACGACATGTTTGACAACGATGTCAAAATCGTTTACACATTCTACCAGCAAAGTCACCTCGCTTTTTGTCTATTAAACACACGACAGGACGAGGCATCACTGCGGTCGTGGGACAAAGTGTGGCTGATGACATCTCTGAGCAAAACTCGGACATTCTTGCTTATCGTTGTCGGCACCCCAATGGTTCCGCCTCACTATATAGTCATGATATTAATGCCGCCAACTCCGTTCTGGAGTTCTTGGAATGAGTTACTCAAACTTCAACTTCCTCACACAATTGTGCTTCCATGTAGCCAAAACGGAGACGATAATGGACTGTACCATAAAGGCTTACTCCTGGCAAAATATGTGCTTGGCCTCAGCCTGATCATTGTACTTCTGTTTGTTGCCATCTACGCAAGTCTGGCGGGATTGTGTGGGAAAACCTCCAACGATCATCTACCCAAAGCTTACTTTGATGTTCATGTTCGTTCACCTATAAAGATCTGTGTCAAACACTTGGTGTTGAACAACTCTGGTTATGACTAAAATTAAACCTGATGCTCCTTTATGAACTGATATATTCGAGCGTCTTTATAACGACGTTGGCCGTCCAACTGAAAAGCAGCTCCTCAAATAGTCCAAGAAATAAAATTTCCAGTCTGTTAGCCGTACTAATCAGGAAGAACATAAGCACTAACTTTTTCATTGTGAAATATAACGATGGTTTTTTGAATGTGGTCCGGGAAATATATATATATCCATGTGGCACGCCGCAGGTACGCAAGTGCCGATATTTCGTGCGTTTGAGACAGCAACGAGTAAAATGTTGGAAATGATAATACCAATAATTCCTTATGGCATAGACAACACCCAATTAGATTCACTTTCAAAAGTGTGTTGTAATTTCCGTCAAATCTGGTGATGTTAGTTCGAACACAGTCGTAATTCCCGGCATTTTCTAATGGTCGCATTATCGTCCTCCGGCGATAAATGTGAAAAATGTTGGAACTTTTTTGTACTTAAGGGTATAGATCCGATGAACCTGTTTCGTATATTTAAGTGTAAAATGTAGACAGAGTACTTCCAGAGTGTTATCACACTTACGCTGTCTCGCTCATTCTCCGAGATATAAAAGTTGAAACACATCCATAAAACATTATTATGGCCCGTCTGAAGTTTGTACAGTTTCGGAAGGGCATGTTCGGGCTGCCCGATATTAACCGGTGATTGACTGTGGCGTTATTGTTGCGCTTACGAGGAATACTTCAGAGTTGTTGTGTTCCACTTCTGTTTTATTCTAAGTATTTTCGGAGATATGCTGTTTCTGACCCATCGTTGCAACGTTTACTGGCATCCACCTTTTCATTCAACTCTTTTATCTGTACCGATTTTCCGTAGATGCTTTGCGAAAAAGTCACATCGCTGAGGAGTGGAATTTTTCTGTTTTTGTGAGCAAATTTGGTTATGGAACACATGGATATGCCTAACGGATAATACTGTAACAGGACAGGATGTAATTTCTCTTACTTTTACGGGTTTCCTTTGAAAACTAGTTGAGGGAAGTTCGGCGGCTCCAACGTCTTTGGAAGTGCATACCGATGTCCTTTTTGATGAACTTACACCATATAAGACACCTAAACGAGCGGCGTTCGCCACTTTTCTCATTGCCCGCCGTTGTTCACAAGAACCGAGCCTCATTTTGCCACCCCAGTAGTCCACGCTGCAAATGAGACAATGCCCGTTCGTTCTATCCAACTACCTTTGAAAACGACTTGCTTGAAACAGTTTGGTGTCTCCGTTATTCACTGAAACATCATATAGCAATTGAGGGGTTTTATATCCCTGAGGATGTTGGAGTATCAGCACCGTTTCATGTACGGCAATGCGCATGCATTACTCAGATTGCTGGGAAATGCAAAATTGGAGATTAGTAGTAAAGCTAGCAGAACGAACATACGTAGAATTATACATAGAACACGCTCACAGTAAGAACACTCACGATCCACATATACCCCTAATAGCACGACTGTTCCCTGAGTGTTCTCTGAGCGCATATATGTATCCATATAAATACGTCCATTTGTAATAAATCATTCATCTTGGCGAGCTTTCAAACCGTGGTTATCGGTAACCAGTTTTCCCGGATTGCTGAATATCATACAGAACTCTCCATACAAAAATACGATAAACTACTCCTCCGTTACACCTCACACAATCGCATTAAAACCTGGATTCACAATTTTTGTTGCGACCCTGCCTTCAAACATTCGTATCCATCTCTCACCGGTTTATTTCCATTCTTCCGACGTTATTCACGTCATTTAGTACCCAAATCACTTGGCGACGCGTTAGGACTTGTTTTCCTGTGTGACCGTGAACTATCTAAAATAACAGCTCCTGCATGACCTTGTGAAGGCGAATTATTGCAACGCCACATCTCCTGAATAAAATCTGGTGAACATGGTGACCATTTTTCTCTAGTATCTACGACAAAGTTTCGGAAACTGCACCCCTCTTCTGTCTGTTCACTCCATTTTGCTGACGGTTTCTCGCCACTGTCATGGGCAAATATTACCCTATATCGTCTGTGACGGCCTTTGTTGATCGTGCTCATCCGAGCAGGTTTCTTACTGATGCTCTGAGAAGTGTGCACTGTTGTCAAACTTGAGGTTTGCGGTGTTTTGAGACTCCGTAAGTCTTTTCTGGTTGTTGACGATATCAAAATCGTTTATACGTTCCATAATCCACGCGAACTCGTTTTCTATCGACAAAATATACGACAGGACTTAGTGTGAATGTAGTCATAATGTACATGACAACCTCGGAATGCAGATCACACGATATTTTATCCTACGGTCTCCGGATCCGTTGGAAAATTCTCCTCAGGCATTTTTGACGTCCCAGTTTGCTATTTGGCCCCACTGTATGTGACTCCCTCACAAGTTTGCAGCTTAACCGTACTTACCCACCCGTATATATTGTTTTACTCAGTTGCAGAAGATACAAGAAGGAAATGCCAGCTGGACTCCGGTGCATCAGTCAATGTCATATCATCAGACTGCAACAAGGACTCCAACCTACGCGAATAAAATGCACAGCTGAAAATGTGGACTGGTGCAGCGACAAAGGTTAACAGAGTTGCGACACTGTTGGTCACGAATCCGAAGAATGGGAAGATTTATATGCTTGATTCTTTGTGGTCGTTCGGGATTCATCGCCCATTTTAGATGTTGATGTCATTCAGTATGTGGGTCCCATAACCGTTAATCACGATGAATTTCTGCACAAATTAGCCAATTTAGATGTTCTTGACCAGTATTTGTGTGCTTTTGATTCGACTCTCGGTCACATGCCAGGCCCTGTTAGTTTATCGGTGGTTAGTGATGCCGTCCCTGTTGCGTTACCGGTTTGGGGGTTCCGTTGGCCACACGAGATAAGTGCAAAGCGGAATTAGGCCGACTAGTTCGAATCAACGTGATTGCTCCGGTAGAGGAGCCGATCGATTGGGTCAGTCAGATTGCTGTAACCTTGAAAAAGTCAGGTGACATCCGGTTGTGTATCGATCCCAAGCCATTGAATAAGGTACTTCGAAGAGAATATTACCGTCTACCAACCATCGATGACATTCTGCCAGAATTGAATCAAGCCCAATGTTTCACAAAGGTAGACCTATCCTCGGCGTTTTGGAAATTAGAACTTGACGAGCAGTTCAGTTAATTTACCACATTTGGAACCCCCCTATGGACGTTTTCCTTGGTTGTGTTTGCCTTTCCGACAGAAAGTTTCCAGCGAAATTTGTCAAAAACGTTTAATCCAAGCACTTGATAAATTGGAAGGAGTCACATGTGTTGCAGATGACGTGCTAATTTTTGGAAAAACTTTGGAGGATCATGACAGAAACCTGGAGGGGTTTTTGAAGCGCTGTATCGATCGAGGAATTCGCCTGTCGCGCAACAAAGTGGCTTTACGAGAAAAAGAGGTCACTTTTCACTGACATTTGCTAACATCAATCGGACTCAAGGTAGACCCTGAGAAGATAAAGGCCATAGTCACATTGCCAGCTCCTGAAGATGTAAAAGCAGTATCACGACTGAATGGTATGGTCAATTATCTGAGTCGGTTCCTTCCAAACCTATCCGACATGATGCATCCGATCCGCATGTTGACCCATAAAGGAGTGCCATGAAAATGAGAGGAGGAACAGCGGGCAGCATTCGATAAAATCAAACGAGTTATTACCGAGGCCCCTATATGGAACTATTACGATCCAGCATTATCTCTGGTCATTCAGTGTGATAGCAGTGAAACTGGTCTGGGGGCAGTATTATTACAAAACGTGAGACCAGTGGACTACCGAAGCCGGAGTCTTTCGTCTGCTGAGCGAAACTATGCGCAAATTGAGAAGGAAATGCTGGCTGTGATATTCACCTTAGAACGTTTCAGCACTTATACGTTCGGTCGTAAAACAATAGTTCACACCGACCACAAACCACTAGTTTCAATAGTGAAGAAACCGTTATCTGCTGCACCGAGAAGGTTACAAAGAATGTTAATCAGAGTGCAAAAATATGACGTCGAACTGACCTATCAGCCGAGGACTCAGATGCACATAGCTGACACTTTGTCCAGAGCTTGCGAAGAAGGTTCCTCCTGTGAAGAGCTTCAATTTGACACTACTGCGGCTGTAGATTACACTATGACGGAAACCGCACTAATCACCGACCTAAAAGAAGCAACGGCACAAGACGTCACGTTACAACGTCTGGCTTAAACAATTAGAAACGGATGGCCACACGACAAGAGAAAGTTGCCCGAGGAATTAGCAGTCTTTAGTGACCGAGATCAATTTATCCAGGAGAACGGCTTAATATTCAAGGGAGAAAGAATCGCAATTCCAGAGATATTTCAACGGAAGATGTTGGAGCACGTTCACCTGACACATACGAAGGTGAATAGCTGCATCCGGAGAGCAAGGGAGCTGTTCTATTGGCCTCAGACGTCGAGTTCCATAAGGGACTACATACAGAGCTGTAACACATGTCGGGCTATTGACTCAAAGCAAACCAAGGAAACGATGTTGATGCGTCAAATCCCTCAACGACCCTGGCAAATATTATCGGCGAACATCTTTACATTCAACAACAAGCAATACTTGGTGATTTCTACGAGTTAGAAGGGCTGAGTTCCACTACTTCCAGCGCGGTCGTTAATAAACTTCAAGCCCAATTTGCGCGCCACGGTGTACCTGAGATCTTCTTTTCCGACAATGGGCCACAGTTCATCGGCACGGATTTTAGAGCGTTTGCTGAAAAGTGGGGATTCGAGCACCGTACAAGCAGTCCGTACTACAGTCAGTCAAATGGTAAAGCCGAAGCAGTGGTCAAAATGGAAAAGCGACTGCTGCAACTGGCCCAGTTATCTTAAACTATGATCCATATTTAATGTTATTGGAGAAACGTAATACTATTAACGAAACTATGTCCCACAGTTTCGCTCAAAGAATGTTGGAGAGAAGAACACGCACGCATTTGCCGATAATAGGCGAACTACTAAAACCCCAATCGCCGAACGTAACTGAAGTGCACGATGGTTTGAGGAGACGAATGCTAACCCAGAAGCGATACCACTACAAAGGAGCCCGCGACCTACCGGTTCTGCAGGTAGGCGATAAGGTATGGGTACAGTGCGTTCCAGAAAACCCACGGCGATGGGTAGAAGGAGTGGTGGTGAGGTACTGCGGTTATCGGTCATACGAAATAGATTCCGGAGAAGTACTGAAGAGGAGGAATCGGGCGCATCTGAGAACAAGAGTAACATCGGATGAAGACCTCATCCTTAAAGAGAAGAAAGTATTATCACGAACCAGGAATGGATTATGCCACGAAAAAAGGAAGGATGTAAAGGGATTGGATTGGACGAAAGCATCGATACGAAGTCAACCATTGATTCGCAGAAGTCTACGGCCAATCAGTGTCGAAAACACGAACAGACTTGTGTGTCAGCGCGGGCACCAATCAGCACGGCACGCTGCTCCAGCATCGGATTTTGTCATAACGAGCACCGGAGTAAAACAAGTTGTTTAAGTGCGTCACGCGTTGAAACAAACGAGCTTCAAGCGGAGTCGAGCCGACCAATGAGAAAGCGAGAGCGTCAACACCAATTGTAATTCTTCATTTTACCGATGCGTCTAGTCTATAAAATAACCAATAAAAACTCAATAAACCGAGAATTGCTTTGTGCCACGAAGACTGACTTTTGCTTTTGTTCCGGAAGGCAGCGATTTTCAACAGACCGTCGCTGTTGTGTTGCATCATTGAAGGGACGTGCTGGGTAACTGTCTATAATTCTACAAGAACAATGCTGATGACTGGCAGCGTTCAGTGTAGCTCAGAGGGGAAGAATAGTGTAAAAAATTAACTGAAACAAAACCGGCCGATTACGATCAACTCAACGAATAAACATAGATTGTATTGCCGACAAACTAATTCGATGTGAGAGTGATCGAATAACAAGCCGAAACGTTAACGCTACGGAACTACAAACGAGCACACAGCGGAGCCGTACGTTAGAGTGCGCGGGGTACCTGACGGTATCCATACTCGTTGAAACAAAGGTTTATGCACATACAAAGGTTGGAAACAAACGAAGTACAAATGGCAATCGTAGTTCCAACACAATAGGCAACAAACAAATCGGGTCGCTGATGAGCTGCTTCTTAAGGAACAAGCCGTGTGTTGACTTCGAGAGTGTGCCAGCTTTTCAGTTAGCTGGAGCCAGTGACACGAGCATGAGTGGTCCAAGTTACTCCAGTCACAACTATAGTTTTTACTACCGGTTAAGGGAGGAGGGAGAACAACTAAGAGTGGTTGGGGGTCACGGTTTAGAAGGTTGCTAACCACAGGTAAACAGGGGAATTGGGATCAGGCAGGTTGTAGTCTACTTATTGGGATCGTGGCCTTGTTCGTGTCCATTGCAGGCGGTCCTCGCGGAATTTCAGGTTTATCATCGTCTTCTCCCAATCCGCGGCCTCGGTGCCTCATGCAGATGAATAATAGTTAACTCTCAGTAACTGGAATATACAGTACCCATTAATGGAAAACGGCGATCTCACCGGGTTTCTGTATCCGCTGTGTCTAAAGGAACAGGGGATTTTTTTTAGAAAAACGTCTTGCTGACAGCGGTCGCTGAAGGTAAGACCATCTTAAACTATCCGGGTAAACAAGTGCAACAACAATAACAACAAAAACAAAACACGACGGATGCCCATATTGTCTGTGAATCGCGCTGGCCTCTGCCATTCTCGTCCACGTCTGTTCTAGTGATCCGACTCTATCGACGCAGGCGAAGTTGGAACCGAAATCAGATCCGTATAGACGTTTGGTAACGTGTTAGCCGTAGAGGACGCTGCTGGTCGCAAACCGGTTTTCAAACCAGGAACATCTACAGACGTTGACCTTGGTCTATCGACAGAGACGACCTCGCGTTTACTACTGCGTTCCGACGCAAAAGTCTTATGAAAGCATGTGAGTGCGTAGGACGGATCTGTATACGTCGAAAGTAAGGGCTGCCGACGAGAAACCGCACGAACCAAAACGTGAGAATTTGACAGGCAAGGATTTACTTTCGTGGGGTCGGTCTGGGTCGTCTCATCTGTTGGGCCAACCGCTCACCGTAATCCAAGGAACTGTTGGTTCCCGTTGCGCGCCATGCAACCATCTATCCGAGCACACCCATAGACTAACTGGGCGTATGTGATATGTAGGTCGACCTTCAGCACGTTTCGGATACCTTTCAAGACTAATAGCAGAGCCTCGTGCCACGAAGGGTTGTTGCTAGCGGATAGTGAACTTTTCGATTGTTCATGAAAACGTCCAACCAACCCGTTGGCTTCCGGCTGGTAAGCTGTTGTGCGGACTCAACTAGTTGAAAAGTGACACGAAGGTCAGGTCAAAAGGTGACTCCTGATCTGTCTCCACTACAGCGGATCAACCAAGTTGAGTAACCCAGTGTTCCAAGAACGTACGTGTGACGGTTTCTGATGAGAAATTGGGAATTGGTATGGCTTCTGGCCAAAGTGTAAATCTGCCTACACATGATATACGTACATCCATTTGAAGGTGGCGAAGATCCGACCAGGTCAGCATATACGTAACAGAAGCGCTCATCGGGGGCTACAGAATCCTTCACTCGAGCACACGTGTGGTGACGAATTTCAGACTGTCGGCGGTGTACGCACGCACTGGCTTGTGTGCGGACGTCGCGATTGACATTGCGCCATACGAAGCGCTCGGTGACCCTCATGACTGTTGACCGTGTGTCCGTGTGAGACATGTTGTGCAGCGTGTCAAAAATTTTGCGGTGGAAAGCCAGTGGGATAACCGGGCTACGACCGTCTTGCGAAATGTCGCAACTAATCATTCCTTCAGATGAGTTCACGGGAGCGTTTTCTGGCTCAAGGGTACTGGTCCGACGAAGTTGTTCTATACCCGGATCATCGTCCTGTGCAGCTGTGATCACCACCAGATCGACTGAGCTGTCTTCTGCGCTCTCCGTAGCATTGATGCGCTAGAGAACATCCGCGATTGGGCTTGCAATATCTGAAATGTGACGGAGCTCTGTCGTGAACTGAGCGATATAATCAAGGTGTCGGATCTCTCTGAGGGAATACCTGTCGGTTGTCGTGCACACAGCGTAGGATCACAAAGTGATCTGTGAAGACGATAAGGCCTCTGCCCTCAAGGACATGTCGAAAATAGCGGACGGCGAGATATATCACCAGCAGTTCCTTCTCGGAAGCACTGCACCGCTACTCAGCTGTTCGTAAACGTTTACAGAAAAAGGGCAGTGGTCACCATTCGTCATCTGGTTGCTGCTGCAGGACTGCTCCTACAGCCGCGTCTGGTGCATCTACAGTTGGCGCTAAAGAAGCGGGCGAATGATCATGATGTGACAACGATGCTATATTGACGATAGCTGTTTTTAACTTGATGAAGGCCTCTCCTGTGGCCGATGTAAATAAAAATGTGTGTACCCTATCTCTCAGAAGGTCAGTGAGTGGTTGCACTAGATGGGCACAATTGAGAATGAAACGGCCATAAATATCCACTCCACCACCAAAACGGCAAAGTTATTTGAACAATATGAGCTCCGTGTAGTCCAATATTGCGTACACTTTCCCGGGGAGGGGTTCGATCATGGTCGACCTAGGAAGGTCACGCCAGGCTTCCCAAATGAGTGTTTGGCTAGGTGTATGGTCACTCCGCGATATGCCAAACCGGCGAATAACGAGCGCAAGTGAGCGCAATGTTCTTACTGTGATGAGCTGACCTCCAATGTATCATCCAAGTGCAGACAAACCCCGTCCAGTCTACAGCACCAATCGTGAATAAAACGTCAGAAGGTCTGAACAGCGTTATTCAGACCAAACGGTATGCGCAAAAACTTAAAAATTCGGAACGGTTTTACGATTGCTGTCTTCCAGGTGTCTTTTGAGGGGACGCAAGAATCTGGGTGTAAGCGCGCACTAGGTCGATCTTAGTGAGCATCTGGTTTCCCGAAAGCTTGCTTTGTTCAATGACTGGCAGTTGCCGCATGGGCGCCCGTCATTATCAGTCATTTCGGACACCATGCGCAACGGTGAAGCCCATGGACGGACGGATAATACCGAGTTGAAGCATATGTCCAAGTTCGACTCAGGCAGTTTTAGGCTTATCGGGAGCTAAGCGAGTTGGACGAATTTGAACTGGAGGTCTTCGTGTGACCATCTGATGTGCGACGTCGGTTGTCATGGTTAGTAGATCGTTAACAAGGCCGAGCAGTTGGAGGAATTTGGAAAAGTTTTCTTATGAGATTAGTAAACTACTGGAATGGCTAGCATTAGACTGGCCATAGTCGTATGCCGTGGCTCACCCCGAAACATTGAGTCTTGTCGAGGTATCAATCAGGCGCGACCTACGTGCACCGGCTAGCAAATCAAAATGTCAGTGGAAATCTATACCAGTAATAGGGAAAGGAATATCAGCTACAAGGGAAACCCAGAGAAAATCACGTCGAAGATCAAAGCTTAAGCCCAGCGGTCGACGGTCAGAGGTTTTAAGAGGCATGTCGCCCGCACTTCGGAGCGTAGTGCCAGATTCTGATCGCACATTCGTTACTGAATGCAGGATGCCACCAACATCCTCCCGTATGTCGATTAAAAATAGCATTTTGGAGGTCGACTGCTTCAGACAGGAAAGGCGGGTGTTGTTGACCCGGCCTGTGGCTATCATCGTTGAAACAAGCCGGTATGCTAGGTTTAACATTTGTTACTATGTCGGCTACATGATGATCTGCATCGTCAAGCGTTTCCACCGTACGTCTCATGATACCAACAAAGATCGCTGGTCCTTAGTTCAGACGGTGATTGAGCACACGTCGGGGGAATTCTGGATGGTGACAGAGTGTACTGAATGCTGGCACAAGGATCCACCACTTCACATTGCAATTGAGGTATCTCGGCAGTTGGTTCAAAAGAGCTGTGTTCACGACATTGGGGTGCTTTGCGCAGGACTGATAATTCTGCGTCCTTTGATGCCAATGAATTACCCGCGGGACTGTTGGAAATAACTACCTGTCTGACTGATGGTTTCAACGCCGTGCCTCGTAGGCGTTAGTCTGTTGCAACGGCCGAATCCGCCGGGTCGCCTAACGGACGCGAGGGTAACACGAACAATAGCCCCTGTGTATACTCAGGTAGTCGTTGAACCCACAACCCTTGGAGAGAGGCTCAGGCAACTGTGATTTACCAAATGTATGTCACATTTCTCGAAAAAGAACAGATGGTTTCTTGTCGCCCAAATATAACCGTTAAAACAGCTGTTCCAGATGGCTGTTTCTTTAAGAGCTGTTCGCTTAGCCGACTCATGACGATCGGTTGTTCAGCCTAGTAAGATACCATCAACCAGGTTCAGCATTTTTCGAGAAAGGCGTGGTGTGAGATGCAGGAAATTGTTCGAATCACTAGTCATACGCTGGTTGCTAAATTCTATTTCCAACAAGGCAAACCACAGCTCTGGATCAAGATCTCCAGAAGCAGGAACAGCTAACGTGATCAATGATACGGAAGACGAAGCAACCGACTTAATCTCCACAATGTCCATAACGATTGGGCGAATGCAAACGATATATATATATATATATACTCGTGCACTACATGCACTCAAAACGCAATACGAGAGGGAAAAAGTGTCGAACTGGAACATACACTGTAATACACGAATTAAACGGGCTCACCAATTCGTAGAATCAAGTGAAACGAAACCGACCGACACACGAAGTCGATATGAGAGCGATCGAATAACAAGCCGAAACGTTAACGCTACGGAACTACAAACGAGCACACAGCGGAGCCGTACGTTAGAGTGCGCGGGGTACCTGACGGTATCCATACTCGTTGAAACAAAGGTTTATGCACATACAAAGGTTGGAAACAAACGAAGTACAAATGGCAATCGTAGTTCCAACACAATAGGCAACAAACAAATCGGGGTGCTACAGTAGCGGAGTAAAATTTTCATGAATGCACGTTGGAGACTTTTCAGATCCAGCCCATCAGACTTGTGCGTGTTTGCATTTGAACATGCGGTACTCAAATTGGGGTCGTATGCATGGTTTAGAAAGGTCTGGGTGAGCAGAGGAAGAAGAAATGGGTGGTACTGCAACCTACCATTCCTCTGGTTTTGGTTACTAGGATCGATATATATCCCGCCAAAATGTACGAATTTGGGTATGGTATGCCCAGGTGGCGCACGGAGATGACAGTTATCTTACCGTGACCGTTCAGCTTTATAAAATCCTCTGGTAGATGACAACCACGCGTAACGATGTTAAATTTATTAGATGAAAATTTAATCAGCCAAGTTTGACACCAAAACTAGTGAAATGAAGTCTTTCCGCATATTTTCAAAACATGGATTGAGATTGTCAGAAGTGTAAACAAGTTTGATGTAATCGACGAATAAGAATTGATTACCCCGCTGTAACTTCACATATATCGTTCGTATACATAAGAGAGAGTAATGATCCTGAAACGCTTCCCTGGCTCATCCCACTGGTGACTGGTCTGGGCGTTTCACTGTTTGCGTGTAGCCTTTAAGGAATGAATTCAACGAGTTAAGCAATGGATCACGCACACCGAAAGATGCCATTTCGGTCAAAAGACGCTTGTAGGACTCATGATCAATAGTCTTTCGCATTTCCAACTGTATAATAATACTAATAGCATCCCCTGATTTAACAGGTTTCGTAACATGATTAAGAAGTTCCGGTCGACACATTATGCAAGAATGTTTGCGGTGTGGTTAATTGGGTGATACTTGCTAGCCAGCCAATTTTATAGCGAACCTTAATTATACAACATTCCATACTGGAGATGGAAGGAACATGAGCTGGAGAAAGTATATAAATACTGAACAAAAGTATGGGAATATCTTCCCCTCTGTTTGACAGCAACAAAGTGAATATTGCCAGGACCGGGAGGATAAGAAGGTTTCATAACAACTGACTGAGAGTGTATTTCCACCGCGTCAACAGGAAATCGGCTTTAGAACTTACTTGTGTTTGCAGGGAGAGGTTAGGACATATTTCGCTCAATGTTGAAGGCAACAGCAACGTAAGAATTGAAGACCTCACAGATTATAATAAGATCATTCACGAGAGTTTTCTGCCGTGTGGTTTCTGCTGGGATAATAGGGTCTCCCCCATAGTTCCCGCTTCTCAACAGTTGCATCAAATTGAAGCCTTTCTGTTTGCTGTCGAGCACACGTCTTTAATCACTTAGGTGGATGTAGTTAGAAGTTAACTACTTACAGCATCGACCAAGTGTATAGGAAAGGCAAAACACTTTCAGGCACAATAGCACAGGACGTATATCGCTGAACTGTATGTGCCAATTTCACAGGATATTTGAGCAATGAAGCAGTTGCATAACAAAAGGGGACAAACCATATCATTCATGCTCATCACATCCACTAAACCTTGAACGGGCGCGCGGATACCTGCAATTCCGTGGTGGTCTGGATTCCAAACGTTCAGATCTTCTGAATAGCGGCTGTTCAGGTGTTTCGTATACTTCAGTGATGTCTTTTCCAAATTATTTGTAAGAGATTCATTAGAGCTCGAAGCAACAAAGTTCCTATTAACAGAGTGATCTCTGGAATTTAACTCAACCTGATCAACAGGTCTTCGATGGCAAGAAAGGTCTCCCAAGTCAATATCAGTAGCCAGGCAGTTTCCCTGAAATGAGATAACTATTCCATTAGCGGGACGTGAAGCGTTGCCTTTGAGAAACGTAACATCAGCTGTTTGTGCACAGTGAAGACTTGTGCGCACACAAAAGATATTTTAAAAGGATTGCGGGAAATTCCGGCTACCGAATATGTTGCGTTTCCGTATTGCGTGGAAAAATGAGTGATTCCTCAGTCAAGTTCCACAAATGAGTTTGGCGTTAAAAAAGCAATGGCAGACTTCAGCGTGTGTATAAAATTTTCTGCAAGTCCATTGGACTGTGGATGTCACGGAGCAATTAACAAATGCTGATATCCAGTTCCTTTAATCCACTCCTCCAAAGACTTGACAGTGGAGTGAGTACCACTGTTGGTGACCAGTGCAACAGGTACACCCTAGTAACAGAATACTTTTATCAAAGCATATTGTGTAAAGTCTGCATTCGGTGATGTGGCGAGGGAAGCTTTGGGTCATCTACAGTAAGTATCAATAATCACTAGGGTATAGTGTTTCCCCAGAAAAGAACCACAGTAGTCAACAGAGACCTTCTGAAATGTTTCAGATGTAACAGGCCACGGAGGCCATTGCGATTGGTTCGTATGAATCTTATTCATACATTTGGTACAATTTTTGGCGGTCTAATGTCTGATGCTAATTCTACCCACCAACAAGATAAGCGTGTGAGTGACTTCATCTTGTCAAGTCCTGAATACACGGAATGCCAGTCCACAAGAAAGTCAGTGGAATCGCAACACGGTCATCAAAACACAGTAATCCACCTGATCTAATAGACAAATTTTCATGGCAACGTTAGAATGGGGAAACCTACGCGGAATCCGGAATGAAATGCGAATAGTATTGGAGTATACCCAAAACAGAACGGAGTTCCTGATAGTTAGTCGGTGGAGGTGTATTCACTAATGGAGCTAAGCGTTGTAAATCTGGCTTGAAAACACTACTGTCAGTAACGTAACCAAGGCATGGGGAAGAAAAAACGGGAAAATTACACTTCTTTGGGTTAATGGCCACGTTAAAGTCGGAAAATCGTCTCAACGGAGAATGAAGATGGTAACCATGTGTAAGCTTATCAGGAGCATGAACAATAACATCATCTTGATAGGTTTCTACACCACCCAAGACTTTAGTAATTGTATTCATGGCATCCTGGAATACAGCTGGCGAAACGTTTAAACCAGAAGATAGAAAATGTTATCGATACAGTCAGAATGATGTAGTAATCGCAGTTAAATAGCTGGATACCTCATTAAGTGGTATTTGTAGATAAGCATTCTTTAAATAAATTTCTGATAAGATTGTAAAACCTGACAAACAGTACAGTAAATCCTCGGGAACTTCTGTTGTGAAGGCGCGTTTTATTAGGTGTGTATACGACGGTAACTTGTAGTTACCACAAATACTCTGTGTAGTCCCATCATTTTTTAATGATGTCACTATTGGAATAGCCCAGTTTGACAAATCAACGGGTGTAATTACTTCTCTGTCACACATGGATTGCAAGTCTTTACGCATAGATTCTCGTAAACCAAGTGGAATGACTCATCTCTCAAGAAAGTCTGGGTCCCCCGGAGCTTCAAGTTTTACCTTCGGTTCTCGTACTCTCCCTGTGACCCCAGAACAACCCAGCTTACTTTGGTTAATACGAACTTTGTTCACTGAATTCAGTACAGAAATGTCAGAATGTAGTGGTCGTAAAACCTTAGGTCCAAAAACGGAAGGAGTTGAGCCTAAAACTAGAAACTGACAATTAATAGGGCAACTTCACCGATAAGGTGCAGCTGGTTACAAAAGGCAATAAATGACCAGTAATACTATGAATGTTGACTTGCGTGGACTGCAGGACAGCATCAGGATAAAATACAGCTGGGTCTGAATAATAGATTTTTAACTCAACACTACCGGTTTTAACACTAACACTGTAACGTTTGCCAGGGGCAGACACTAATGTTTTTAAAACATGAGTAGTGTTTTGGGTAAAATAGATACGGAAAGAGTGGGAGTACCATCGGTCAACGATTGTACGTTCGAAGTAGAATTTGTCGATGAGTGACTTTTGCACCTATATACCGGCTGGATACGACCCACTCTGTCAGAGCTGAAGCACTTTGCCTGTGTTTGTGGACACGTATACCGGAAATGATTGAGTCCACAAGATGCGCATTTCTCATATTGTTGTAGAACTGAGTTTGCATTAATCTGTTCAAAAAAGTGAGCAAATGATCTTGGTGCACGGAAATCAGTACGCAGTTTGAGTCTGTTATCTTGTTTCAGCCTTGAATTGTTGCCTTTGGAATAATTGCGCAGAACAACCTCAGTAGTATTCGTAACTTATTTACATCCTCATAATATTCACATACTTTACGAATGACCTGGAACCTTTGTTCATGATGCAAGAGGAGTTTTCGTTGTAAGTCTGGCAACTTAATATTAGCAATCAATCGATCACGTAGCTGATCCTCAAATTGAACACCAAATTCATACTTTCCCCCTTGTGTTTGCAACTGTAGGACGAAATCACGAACCGATTGAGATTCTAATCGATTTAACACAATAACCTTGGCTCTTTCAAATGGTACGAATTTGACCGGTTACAAGTGTTGGTGGAGTGTTTTCTTCAGCGTTGTATAGGAGCTATTGATTCGTGAATGCGGGAAAGCAAAGTTTTTGACAGGGGCATAAGCTTCCGTGCCAGTGAGATGTAGAAAAAAATCAGATTTCATGAGGCACCAAATGTCAGACCTTTCCAAATAATCTCCCACTTTTCGAGCACGTGACTTAGTGGATAATTGGCCCATTTCGATAATCATTGTAAATGGTGCAAAAGCGCGACACCAGAATTGACCTATACTGAGTGACCATCAAGAGTATACGAAACATACGTACCACTTCTACAGGATATTTGAATAGTGAAACAACTGCATAATAGCATGGCAGTCATGTTCCCCACGGTGGAGCATTTCGGTTCTACAGTCTAAAACATCAAACATGTTATGCGTTTGCATGATAAGAGAGAAATCGCTTGTTTTCGGTGCAGTGAATCAAGACTTTTGAGCTTAGTTTGCTCCTTTAGAGTGAGAGTTCAGTCTTTACCGGACACAGTAAGGCGTTTTGACCTTTGTAAGGCTAAGATGTTCATGCCATATTTAAAGTGTTCATTGAATACTTCGGTTGTAGCACTAGGGTCAGAGGTCAGAAAAGATGTGTTCCACCATAAGGACATAGGTTGCGCGGTGAACATGTTCCAGTAGACAAATTCAGTTTGGCGGTCATGTTTGATCGTTGTCCTTTTTACAGCTCTTAAGTAGAGCACGAAGTTGACTACAGTGTGATCACTTCCTGGAAATTGTTCCAAAACGGACACATTAGCAAAAGGAATGCCTGTCATAAAAATGAGATCTGAAGTGCGATCTAGTCTAGTAGGTGCTGAAACTTGTTGGCACCATCCATTCATTTGTACACATGCGAGAAACCCAGCTTGATTTGTAGGAGCTGTAAAAGAGATCCATGAGATATATGGCATACTTAAATAACCACCGATTGTTTTTTACTGTGAAGACAAGGTTGATGCACGATTCAGTCCACTAGTAAGTTTAGTCATGCCGTCGTTAGTGACGTTAGGTAGTCTGTAAACGCATCCTGAGAGTAAATCACAGGATTCACTTGACACTAACAGCCAGGGGAATCGTCACTCGCATGAGGACAGGGACCATCAAGTGTGGTTAGGTGAATTAAACACCATCCAACACGTCCCACCACGATTTTTACGAAACATATAACATTTAACTGTGTCTGAAGTCTTATGGGTACACCAGCGACTAGAATAATGTAGGGAATACATAAGGGGACAAAAAATCTAAAAACAGTGCATCTTGCTGACTAGTCAGCGTGTATTTAAAAGCAATTAATCTGGTGCATTTTTCTCATTCGACACCGTTTTTAGATCTTTAAAGAGGTCTGAAACAGAAGGGTCTTTGTGATTCGAAACTCTGGTGACGTCAATTGGTCAGGTGCGCTTATATTGAACACATTAGTGACTGAGTGGGCAACGCCTGCGTCTGAGTCCATGTTAGGAAGTGTTGTTAAAGTGTCAAAACGGTATAGTGGGGTAGTGGAACTGTGGGGTTAGGGTGGGTGGTTGAACATGTGTCTCGCTAAGAAGAGGGTAGGGTAGGAATGAATTGGTTGTGCCCGTGTGCAAGTTGTCAGCAAAGAGGTAACGAGTTGCGTTTAGGTAAGCATTCATATTGAAGAGGATATTCAGATGGAAAGGGCTGATGAATGTAGGGTAATCAGTTCTGGGAGTAATAATAGGAATCTGATTGAGCCTTGCATTAGAAGATGCTTTACACGGGCAATTGCTTTTACCAGACAATGTTCTAGAAGTAAGGGTCGGTAATAAATACTTCCTTTTATTAGTTGAATGTTGGTTGCTGGACAGGCTGAGCTTCCAGCTAAGACATCTTACCGAATAAGTCCGCTTATACATTGTTCGCGGGAATACAACTGTTTTTAGTTCGAGAGGTGCAGATGAAAACCACCAGTTTATCTTCAGCACCTTTAACGGTAGTTTCTACGGAAGAGCTAGCGTAAATTCTGGGCCTAAAACCTACGCCTTTAGTACGAGCAATATCGACTTTAGAACACGCAACAGTTGTTTTTACACCAGCCGATCTTTTTAACGACTGATTTTGGTCAACTAATTCGTAAATATAAGAATATTTCTGGTGAAGCATGGGCGTCTTCGAAATACGTGCAGATTATATAGAGTTAAAGGTGTTAAAAATTATAATTATATAAGCAATTTCGAAATCGTTACCCTTTTCGAATCATCCGAGCGGAATATACAAAAGCTTAAGTTGAAACCTAAACTGTAGAACTGTTGCATTTGAACGCCTTTACTGCAAGACCGTTCATTTACAACGCAATTCTCCAAGTGGGCTGAAAAAATAAAGCTTACGATCGGCCGAAACTAACAGCTAGAACGATGATACGCGAGACCTTCTCGATTATGATATATTCCTACATTTTTACTAGGCTTCCAAAAGAGGGTAGATGTGGTAAAGACACTAAGCATGTTATAAAAGGCATGTAAACTAGTTTACGTTATCAAAAACAATGTATACCTCCAAACTTTCTGTAGCCTTCGATAATCCTTCCGAATGTGGTCTGGGAAACATTAAGCTTCCATCTACAGATGACAAATGAATCCGTTTCTGCTACCGTGCCTCTTCTTGAAAACAGCCTGGTTACAATACTTTATTGTATATCTAACACCTATTCACAACCCAACATTTGTCCTATCGCATGCTCGCGAAACCGTTGGAAAATTAGCGTTAACTTTATGTGAAACAATGTTTAGGCATTACCCAGGTTGCTAGGAGACGTAAAATTGGAGATTACTAATAACGTCTGCAGGAGTGATCTTATTCAGAGTTATATTTAAAAAGCACAGACACATCGGAAATCAGGTTTGTGGTCTGCGTATGCAGCTACATGTACATATTTAAGTCTGTTTTAATAATCTAGCCACCTTTGAATGCTTGCATGTTACAATTATTAGTAGCCAGCTTTAGCTCAGTACTAGTCATAGTACAAAAGCCGTGCACACAAAATATGAGAAGGAGACGAAAACATCTTACTAATATAAATCATACAACTAAATTAAAATCTCGCAGTACCCTTTGTGTTTTCTGTCTCGCCTCAAACCCTCCTCGTGAACCACATAATGACCCTTGTGTGTTATGAAACATATCGGTTTTCATTTATATGTCGGCCGTACAAAGCGAAACCACATCGGAATTTCGTGCGGAGTATAGCTTAGAAATAGCTGTCTGTTACCTGATTGTAACATTATACTGCCAGGCTCACACATTCTACAGGTCAGCAGTAAATTAGGAATATCCCACGAAAGCCCCTGTGAAACAGTTACATGTTGGATTGTTCGCCATAGTCCGTATGATCACTGCAGATTCTCCCGTTTTACCAAGTAAAACTGCCTTACATCCTTGTTGTCACAAATATCAATTAAGCAAGGAAATGTTCCATGGCGTCTGGCACTCAACATCTTGTACTCACGGCATTATTTGTAGAATTTTCAACGTTTGGAGGTTTCCAAGAGACTGACGAGCCCTGCCAAGCTGTTCGTCCATTTATCCGCTAGATTTTGACGATTCTCGTCCTCTGTCATTTTAATCAATTTGTTTCCACATGTTTCCGACGTCATTTACACTAACTAATGACAAAAACCCTTTGACGCTAAATTTTTGTCAAATTTCGAACACTTTTCTTGACGTGACTCCGGCTCTTAAATGAGACGTAACCTTCTAAAACGTAGATCGATAGAATAACAAAACATTTGGATGAAACCTTGTGGAACCTGTGAGTTATTTCTTTTGGTAATGTTTGCGTTAAATGCTTGTAAAATGCCATTCTTTCCTCTCCAGACACGCCTTTCTTGCTAATGGGTTTCCATATATGTCATATTACACTACTACTGTTTATATGCATAGGCTGAGATTTTTTGCGTTGATCGCGCTCATCTGAAGGCGCTTCCAAGAGGTGGGTTGAAAAATACACATTACATGAATTCAAAACTTTCCAAGTAACACTCGGTACTGCGTGAATTCAGTTGGACATTCAGGTTCACCAAAGAGCAACCTGAAATTCACCAATCGCGACGCCAAATTTGGTAGATTACGGCCCGCGCTAGTAGTCACAGATGCATCTGGCGGCAAACCAGAACCCGTCTCTACGCAAAAGCATCGGTAAAGCATATGGATCAACGAAGGTTTACTACAATTCGTACTTTGTACGGTGTAATTAGTTGTGTGGTTAATCAGCAGTAACGTAATTCTGAGTTGCGAATTAGTCATCAACGTAACAGAGATCAGTAAGCCCTTCCGAGTGAATGGCTTCTTCGGTAAGGACAAACAAAACCTGAAATCGTCTTCCAAGACGTACTGGACCTCAAATGTTTTCAGGTGACTGTGGCCACCTAAGCTCATTGCTCTTGAAACGGGTGGTATCCCGTTCAACTGAATGTCTACCGAATCCATTGTCACGCTAATAGTCCACTTACCAGTTTGATATAACCCGACAGAGGCATTCAGCTAAACTCAGATCTGACAAGTCTGACATCTTCAGACGTGTCCACTGATGCTGGCCAGACGTCAACGAAACATCCTGCTCTGTGGCTTGACTGCCAGTTTGTTAAAACGATGCTCACCGTTGGTCACAGTCTTCCTGGGCTCATGCGATGTGCAGAAAAATAAAGGAACAGTCTCGAAAGGACGGACCGTGAATTCATACGTATCTCATGGGCCAGACATCAGTTAATCGATCTAACAAAGGAAGCTCAATATTCACTTTTCTCTCTCAAGAACCTCCACCGATAGAAACATTTTCTCTGTCTGAAGACAACGCTATTGAACCCTTGTGAAGCCGTAGTAAAACACGCACCGGGTTGTTCGTTATAACGAACCACCGAAACAAGACCTTATTCAGATAGACCTGCCTGTATTTCGCTGCGCAGCCAAGTACAATTTGCCCACTTCCAAGTTTATTTCGATTCGACGCCAGCCGATGGGATAGGTACCATCTGGATACAACTAAATGACCTCATTATAGTTATGTGACAACACGGTAGAGTGCTGGTGTCTCTTAATAAACTTAGACATTTTTGAGTTATTCGTCGATTGATGAGTAGACTTGAACCGTCAGACTGTCATGGCAAGCTGACCCTGTATTTACAACCTCTGAGACTAGCACAGGACACTTCAGTATACCTATCAACAGATAACCTGCGCTTGATAAGCTTTATGTCGAACATGTGCCGAACAGATAATTTCGGCTCAGCACTTTCTAAACAACGAAAATCAGCTTCGCTGTTTGTCCACAGCGACGTGGGACTTCGCAAAGTCCAACCCTAAGTGATATTCACAGCGTACGGCTGACGTCTTTTCCCTGCACAATTACTTATTACCCTGCATGCTCCTGACATATTGCAGCCTGTTACTGAACAGACTTTCTCTTCCTTCAATGAAGCGAACGACAGACCGTCCAAATGGGGTCAAGGCTAAACGTCCGTCTAGGAAATAATTTCCGCTGGTCCAAACGGAAATCCCTCAAAATTAAGGACTCTGTGGACCTTGATTCTACTTCCGTCACTTGAAGGCCGACTTGTAAAACTCGCATTTTGATATTTGATAACATCTGCCTCCTTTGGTGTAGGAATGCCGCGCGTTCGCTTGCTTGCCGAGAGCCTCATTTTCTCAGCTAGGGACTCATCTATGAGGGTAGCATCAGAACCGTTAACTAGAAAGGCATTAGTTCCACTTGTCTCGACCACTCTACACAGTCTGACGGGTGCGAAGCCAAGATGAACCGTTTTACCATCCGGAGACCTGACTTCATAGCTTGACAGATCCATGTCGATTTCGGGCCCCGAAGGCATCGGTCTATGTCCATCGAGTCGTGGTGTAACTACCTCTATAGAGGCCGTGACCACTGTACGCGGACTTTTCACTACTTGGATACGTGGTCCGGAAAGAGGTCAACAAAACACTGCTTGCTCTCCCTAGTCGTCAGCACATCTGTAACTTGAGACTCTCACCGTATACCGTACACAGATGAAGCTTGTTTACTGGTCCGACGACAGCTGATGCACGAGACCCACTTTTAGCATCCATGATGTGGTGCGCGGTCACGGTTCCCCTTATGTGTCCCTGGTTTAATCAAATGATAATTTGGTTCCTATAAAACGAAATTCGCCCCTTTGTAAACCCAAGCAACTCTTCGAATTAAGGCTTATGATAAGTGCTTCTGATGAAGCTATCTGCCTCCGCCCATCTCTCTTGCAAACGTCCAAGAAGTCAATCGAGATTACTCAGAAAACACGCTCAGATGGATGGTTCAGTATGGATAACGTCAGCTGGTACCCATTCCTCTGACTGGCTACATGCTGTGAGCTCTCAGGGTCCCCATGGCGAGCCTTGGGCCGTGAAACACATCTTTCGTGAAAGTTCAAGTTATTTTCGGACTACCTACTGACCCAAATGAATGGTACAAGCCCTAGTAATATAAATAAATCGACGTACATACAAAGAACAACCCGTTGCGTGCAACTCGAACGTAAGAGGAACGGAGATAAACGAAAGGGGAACAAGTGAATGAAGGAAGCATGGCCTCCAACTTTCTATTGCACAGGACAGTTGTCGCCCACCCAACACAGACAGATACCTCATCGCTGACCTCCTGCAACCAGCGGTTTCAGGGTGCACTTAAATTGTCGTGACGTGAAATCCTGATATATGCCTACTCAGAAAATATATGGGATTTGGGTTAAAGATACAACTTACATGTGCCCTATAAATAAACAGCATTTTCTGTGGAAAGAATATGGGTAAGGTGTGTAATTACCGAACGGACAGTTTTAGTCATTTACTATGAATCAGCAGAAATCAGACAAACCATAACCACGCTACTACTAACGACACAGTAGTATAGTAACAGGTACGTAAGGAACGCCAGTGATGAAATTTTGTAGGCGTTCCCTAAGGAACAAAAATAATTCACTCAGAGACCAGCTGGCTGTTTCTCTCTCTTACCATGATCGCTAGTGAAGCACTACCAAGTGGATGACTCCGAACAACTTGGATAGGCTGACCCTTATTCATCATCGTCAACTTCTCCAGCGCCGTATAAATAAACATCCCCGTAAGTCCGAAACTTCCGCCCGCTTCCCACTGAAATACAAATACGTCTGCGAAGCTCCACTTGGTATGCTTTGCGTCTCTAGTTCTGTGGCTCACATCTGTGTGAAAGGTTTCAAAACTTGCAGCTTGTGGTTTTCAGAATTAACGGTTGCCTACAAAACACACCGACTCCGGCATGAGCGATTTTGGAGTGGGCCAGAGTGGCATCCGGGTAGATCGCTCAAAACGTACGCTGGAAGTGCCTTTCGTAAAATCCTGGTAACTTGCTTCAGCTCCTGGAGCAGTTTGAATCTTAGATGAGCTAAGCCTGAAGAACCGCTGACATTACACGGTAGGTTTCAAAAACTCCCCAAGAAGTCGATGTTTTTAGCAAGGGATCATATTTTTTAAGAACTGCCAAGCTAACTTAACATGATAATTATAATCATGAAACGTTCGAACTGAACGCTTCCAAGTGACCTTGAGTTGACCAGTAATACTGTAACATGCAAGCTAGCCGACTCTACTCTGGATGCCCGTGACTTCGCGGACCAACCTTCGGGCAACGTGGACGCACCAGGGGACAGCACTCTTCCGAAGTAGGGGTTCGAACAACAGTTCTGAGAAGGGGAACAATACCAACAAACATGAGCCGAAGGCCCAGTGAGCCATGCACACGACTTACACAAACGAAAGCTAAAACGGCACCGACAACCCAGCAGCACACCCCGTCACACAACTCAAATCCAATTCGTGCGCGCTCGCTGGCTTCGGTTGCGCGTTACAATACGAGGATCTTAGAATGACCTTCCGTAATGAACATAAAACAACTATTCAGGTAACCAATAAACACATCTGCATGAAAAAAGCATAAAATATGTGTTTCGAAAAATTACAAAATAATGAAGTTCATAAGGTACAAGTGAAGAACAAGCACTTTGAGAACTGTAGAATGCACCATAACTCCGAGATTTCTGAGAAAAGATTGCGTCTTCTGTAACTGCACGCGAAGGGCGAATAGAATGAAGTAGATCTGAAAACAAGTCAGAAAATAATCAGCAATGAAGAGTTTCTGAAAAGAAAATAATGAACCTGAAAGCGGGTACAAGAATCAACGAGACTTATAACAGATACGGATTTATTACTTCAAAAATGAGCTTTCTCTGGAGAAGGCATCAGTGACCTCCAAGTAGCATCTAAGGTCAGACAATGATCCTGATAAATGCCCAAAGCACTTAAATGATTTCGTATTAAAAATTGTCAAAAGATGAAGTGATAGTATCAGTCATCCTAACTGATAACAGATAGAGCTTCACTATGTCCAAAATGTCTGGTGCACCCTCACCTAAGAGACGTAGTACACGCAGTGGTGACAATAGTTTTAGGAAACACCAAACATCATTTTGAGATAAGTACTTCTGACCACTCACGTCTACAAGATGAGCCTGTAAAACAGAAGAAACATTACAGGAAATCAGCGATGCTTGTATATGGTGGATTAATGTCAAACAACCTTAAATACATGTTGCCATGAGTCAACAATGCACCGTACCTGTTCAAGTTTTAACCTGGTTTCCTCGTCTTGTCTTTCCTTCGTATCTTTCAGTTCGGGATTGCTCTTTTAGCCAACTTACTTTCGTAAATCTATAGGTTTCCACCATTTTATCACTAGCTCGTGAGTATCGGCGTTCAGATTTTCCATCGTTTCCGCCTTTGGCACATTGAAACCACCTCATGATGAAACGTTTCACGTTTTCCCCACTTTCTTGAGGATAGTTTCGATCAGCTAAAGCAGTCTTTTAAAGGATTAGAATAAAAACCTACTATTCTTTATTGCTTGGGAGATATTAGTTTCCATTATGTGACACTTTCGGTTCGTCCGCAACCGTCATCGTCGCTGATTCAACAAACGCACAGTTCCATATCTTTTTTGTGCACTCATCAACTGGTGACCCCCAATTGATGGCTGCAAGAATGCTACTCTGCGAATGGAGAACAATAATCAACATCATCACCAACACGGTTTGCAAATAGAGATAAGGTTAAAGCAAAATGAGAGATCATTGGTTGCCGACATACAAAGGAATACATGGCGTTAACAGTATGTCTTCATCTTGTTGAACGAACCGAGTTTAAAAATATTCAGGGAGGTCAAAGCGTTAAGAACTATCGTACAAATGGCTTACGAAATCTTTTCCAAACCTCTCCGTTATCCACATGATTGTCCATTCTTAGAAAAGTCCCTAAATCCCACACTAGCAATTGAAATTCGCCGTTGCTGAAGAAGAAGGTTGGTTGCGAATGAGACAGCGGGTTCTTGTTGATACAGGCCATAAGCTTGCTGATCATGACCTTCAGAGTCACGAGCTAGTGTAACGACTTGTGCAGCCGTTTCTTCAGCTCCTTGTCGTCGCTTTACAAATCTGACATCATTTTTCAAGTATTTGTCGTTGGCTACAGTCCACTAGCTTTTTAAGAGATGGAACTGACTATCCACAAGGAACTACCGATAAAAACTTGGGATGTGAAGGGTTTCTGGGATAGACATTGCTTTTGGGTGATGTCATTGTTTTGTACGTGATCCAAAACGCATGTAAAGTACTGTCAACCTGTTGACCAAGTCCATTTCCTGTAAAGATGAATAGGCGATAAACGTACTCGCGGGGAGCTCAGGGTTTGTTCTATTTTGCGTGGACTCCTTTACAACGACAAAGGATTGGATATAATGATAGAAAAGTTGACTAAATACTTTGTTTTCGAATCGGGATATCCACTTCTGCGGCATCAGTGGATGCAAATTCGAACGTCAACTCAGTCCACCGTTTATAACGTTTTGCCTTCCCTTACGAATCTGTGGACATGATAATCAATGGTTGAAAGCCTGTCGCTTTCAAAGAAGTCTTTACGGCTGAGACGCAACTCTCAGCACGGGGAATGGTGTGGTGTCATATGCCTCGTGAATTGTGACGGTTTCAGAGAGGACTAGGAGCACACACTAGTGTCGCCTTTCCAAGCACCGCTGACGACAGACACCTCGTAACTAATAATAGCTTCAATGACACACTACATCTGGAAAGGATGATTTGTTTCCTTTAAAAATTGCAAAATGGACCAACAGCTTTCCTGACGATTCCGAAATTTGAGTACGATGAATGGCATTTTACTGAATTCATTGCGGGAGTAATTACAAATTCATCACCAAGATATGCACGCACGTATTTTCAAGTTACCTCTATGCTTGTGAAAGTTGACGGTGACTTCGGGTGGAAGATATAATAGGCGGAACAAGAAAACCTACGATCAAAACACTCACAGACAGATAGAAAGAACCCATCGTGAACGTCGTTCGACTGGCGGTTATTACATAAATGGGGTCGTTTACGAATAGAAATACAGCTTTTTAGCCTGATGCGCGACAATATTAAATTAGTTCTGGGCGTGAAAAATTGTTGGTGGGTAGCTCATTCAACCTGCGAAGGGGTGTCGTCCAGTGGCTCATGCTTATTTCTTCTACTGATAAGGACCGGCTGTTCGTATGCACGACTGTACACCCGTACTTCTCCTGACTTAGGACATTTACATTTACCTGAGAAGTGAAGCTTCCAAACGAAAACGACCAAAACATAGGCAGTGGGCTGAGTTGCTGAAATTTGCCATACAAATGCGACACGCATCGTATGAATGTATGTGGGTTTGAATAAGATCAGAATGTTTTCATAACGGTTGTTTCGTAAACACTTCCGCAGAACCGGTCTCAAATACGGAAAAAATTGCCTGCATTCGGTGGCCCTCTGACTTTCAGACAAAACAAGAGAACGGCGTTCTCCGGGAAAGTCTTTCGTGAAATACTTGGATGCGACGAAAAATTTGATGTCACTGGATTTCTGCGTACTCGCTGGAAGGCGAACACCATGAATGACATTGGACGAGATCCAAATCGGAATCGAACGCTTAAGGACACTGAAGAATACTGGGTGCATGGAGCAAAGGAGGAATTGTGATTCCACATCGACGGGCAGTCTAGTTAAAAAGTTGAACGGATGTGATACTTACCGTTAAGTTGTTTTCGAAAACTCGAATCCGTCCTCCGTCCTTTCACATATACCGAGAAGGCCACTCTTCTTATTTCATAATACAGACTTTCCTGCGTGCACTTGTCGCAACCGTTGCAGCCACTGTGAACGTTGATTTCACGTATGAAACAGCAAGCAAGTATGTTACAAATAACGAAGTGAAGCGTTACAAAACCTGTTATTCAGAGCGCTTCTAAGTAGTAGGTGGTAGTAGGCAATTTAGAATGTCTTTGATCTCCGTGCGAAATCCTCCAATATATATGCCTGAATGCTCTGGAGGACCATCGTCATGATAAAAGTCAGTCATAAATGAGCAACTAAAAAACGGCCGAATAATGTGACCAAGTAATGGTCACATTTCAGTGCCTGGGTAATCGATTCTAATTTGCAAAGTCAAGCAGTCACCGGTTCTAAGCATGTGCAAATTATGCACATTTTGTAGGCACTTATGGAGTACAGTGTGCACACATGAGCCCTCGAGAAGTGTCTTCTTTGTACACGTTATTGGGATGCTGCATACAGTACTCGGGCCTAAAGAAAAAATGGATGAGCAGTTTCAGATCAACGGCTGTGGGGAACTTCACTTGAGTAGAGACCGATCTCATTGCATCAGGAATGAAATATTGTTCACAGAACTCATATGAACAGTGCAGATGGCGCATCACCTCGGCAGACAGAAGTGAACACATGTCCTCCACTACTTCATCATCTTCGTCATTCTCAGTTTAATGTAAACATAGCGAAAGCGAGGATTATCAGTTTTTGCTAATGAAATACCCTCATTCTACGTGGTCGCAGGTATAATAATGCAGAACATACCAACAGTGCTGATACCAAGCATTCAATGATATATATGGTGGTACGACAATATAACCTCTGCGTGAAATTTATTGTGCATCAAGAGCGTAGTAACCGTCAGTGGGTACGAAATCCAAAAAACCAAACCAGTGCTTAATACAACCGGAACATTCAGCGTGAAAATTGGCCTTTAGATTATCTTTATTGAATAATAAAAGTGTGTTATATCCCGCTCACATTCATACTGATATGAGATGGTATCGACTACAATTATCGGCATAACGTCACAAAAAGTAACGCCAAAAGCAATCAAACCAGAGACACCTGAGAATGAAATGATCCAGAGCTATCGAACTAGCTTGGATAAACGAAATTTTCACTTGAACGAAAACCACCTACTCTCAAGTCAGATATACTTACTGCAGTGAAAAGTACTGTTCTCAGGCTATTCATAATCATCACTCAACGATACTATTAATTCCTCGAAAATGTTTTACTCACTGAAACTTTTAATTTGGTTTGTCAGTGAAGCACAAAAGACAGGTCAACGCCTGGCCTACTCTTGGACAACTTCAACGAGTCGGCCACGTGCTTACTTAGTTTAGCTTTCAATTTATTTATCTACCTGTTACACACACCCTATTGCTAACGTTTGCTGAAAAGTGGAGATTCCAGCACCGCACAAGCAGTCCGTACTACAGTCAGTCTAATGGCAAAGCCGAAGCGGTGGTAAAAATGGCAAAGCTACTGCTGAAACTGGCACAAATATCTGGAAATGATCCATATTTAAAGTTACTGGAGAAACGGAATACTCCTAATGAAAGTATGTCTCACAACTCAGTTCAAAGAATGTTGGTGAGAAAAACACACGCATCTACCAATAGTAGGAGAACGGCTAAAACCCCAATCGCGAAACGAAACCGAGGTGCACGATAATTTGAGGAGACAAATGCTAACTCAAAAGCGATACCACGACAAAGGAGCCCGCGACCTACCGGTTCCACAGGTGAGTGACAAGGTATGGATACAGTGCGTTCCAGAAAACCCACGGCGATGGATAGAAGAAGTGATGATGAGGTACTGCGGTTATCCGTCATACGAAATAGATTCCAGAGGGGTATTAAAGAGGAGAAATCGGGGGCATTTGAGAAAACGATTAACACCGGATGAAGAGCACCTTCTCAAAGAGAAAAATATATTACCACGAACCAGAAGTGGATTGTGCTACGAAAAAAAGATGTAAAGGTATTGGTTTGGGCAAACGCACCGACACGAGGTCAAACAGTGATTCGCAGAAGGCTACAGCCACTCAGTGCCGACAACGCTAACAGGCTGGTATGTCAGCGCGGGGACCAATCAGGATGGCACGCTACCCCAGCATCGAATATTGTTACAACGAGCTCCGGAGTAAAACAAGTTGTTTAGGTGCGTCACGCGTAAAACAAACGAGCTACAAGCGGGGTCGAGCCGACCAATGGGAAAGCTATAGAGTCAGCATCAATTGTAATTCTTCATTTTACTGATGCATCTTGTCCACAAAATAACCAAAAGAAACTCAGTAAACTGAGATTTACCTTGTGCCACAAAGACTGAGTTTGGCTTTAGTTCCGGAAGATAGCGATTTCCAACAATCTGTGCATCCTTTAGAAAGTCCAGCCATTATTTTCTTAAATGTGACCAGATACGAAAATAAAATGGGATTATTCGCACAACGCCTCCCTTTCGTGTTTTGCGTGGGTTTTAGCTGGTGAACTCACTGCACGGTAAAAAAATTTTACTGATGAGTAGTCGGGGATTTGGTTTATTATCAAGTTGACCATNGCTTCTTTTCGAAAGAGGCTGACTGGAAAGTCTATCTGAATGCGAACGCTGCGATCAAATGTGAGTGATGGTCAACTTGAAAATAAAGTAAAAAATTTTGTTTCCAGATGTTCACCGACCTGACAATGCTCAACGTTTAGCCAACCGACGCCACCTGTTGAATTACTCATCCGAAGAAATCTGAATCTAACCTGTAGAGTGTCTTCCTTTGTGTGCCGGGACATTTTCAATTTGAATGACTTCAATCTGTCAGTGCGCCGTCCTATTTTTAACGAGTCGTCTTTCGTTTCAATTGAGTACATTTTTTTGCACCATTAGTTACTGTCACAATTCTTCTGGTGTTGTCATATTTTTGAGCTGTTTTTATCAGTTGGCTGGATAGGCGGCCACATGCCTTTAAGGGTGACCTCTGTAGAGGCGCATTAAAAAGTTTCGACATTAATTTCGCAGTGTGACTGTCTTCGACGTCCCCAAAGACCCAGACTTCTCGCGACTTGAGAGTTACCCCATTATTAACGTCTTGCTCATTCATATAACATTTTGGATGCAAATTAACTACAGATCAACGCCAGTGCACCCGAGTAGCTACCGCCGTCTCACCTGTTGTTTAGTAATAAGTTGTCAGTTTAAACGTTTCAAGCTACTTACTCCAGGGGGATGATGTCCCAAGCGTTGAATTATTTACGAACAACTTTGTTGATTTCAAAGTCAAGACAGCCGATGAGTTATTTTTTGAGCGGAAGGAAAAAACGATATTACCATAAATCACCTACATAAAGCGTCATCACTATCACAGGAGGATCTCAGAGCCCTTTGATTACTTCCGCTACCCCAAATTCATCGCGTGACACTGCTGCAATCAACATACAAGCAACCGTCGCACCAGATTGTCTAATTAGCCTTGATGTTCTTATATGTTTTATACTCTTTGCAGGTCACCTAGCTAGCTTAGACCGTGCAAACAATCCGGCCGCCGAAGTTTGCTGACCACACTCATAGTTATTCGGGCCTCTGAGCGAAACCCTGGCTGGCGTCTTCAGCATCTACTGGGTTCACTGCACGTGCGACCGCGGGTTTCTTATAGACTTGTACCCAAGGCTCCAAAAGACCTGCTTCGGACCACGGATACCAGTGTGTGACTCGCTCACTAAACACTCCCTATGACGGTGTCACCCACGACAATGACGGAACAAGCATCTTCATCAGTTCCTGACCTCCTGCAAAATTCGTCCCTAACATGTTAACGTCGGCTGATCTTGACCTGGACACACAACCAAAGCCATCCGCATCTTATGGTGGTCAGTAAATGAGCTTTTATGAAACGCTGTGTAGAAAATTACAGATGGTGTGATTGTCGATCGAAGCGTTAGTGCATACCAGTCGTTCATCAGAACAAACCAGGAATGCTTTGAGTCCTTAGTCGAATCTCAGAATCTCACACCTGTTCTTCAACCCAGAACACAGGGCAGAAACACACTCAGGGGTGATCAGTCTCGTGGGTTCGCTTGACATAGCCTCATCACCTACAACGCAGCAGAAAGCGAAAGAATGTTGCTGTATCCGAAGAAAAAGGGAAATCGGTTGCAATGGATCTACTTAGCTAGGCGTGCAAGCTAGACTCACAGTAGGAAGGTTTCGCAAACTCCGCCAAGGCGAACATTCTTGGTCAATCGGTGTCACCTTTGGCCAAATGGAGCAACGAGCAATTTAGCTGCACACCACTTAAGGAGGTTGTAAGCTGCGGATGCATTGATCGCACACAAGCATGACATTAACTAATGGATGTTTGATCGCGACAAACTAGAGCCGAACGCAGACTAATGCGGAGTACGCCCTATTCAGTGTATCCCGCGCTCACCGTACATGAGCTCCACCTCGGTTTCCAGACTGTTGCGAATCATTCTAATCACGGAATTTTATTCAAGGTGCTTCAGAGTTGGCACACGTTTGGAAACAGCTCCTCACTCGAGATCGGACTATACGCAGACAGACCAAGGTCTTGAGTTAGGAATTCTGCCACTGGTATATATCTAAGGACTGTAACTGCGGTCAAGATGACAAGGATGCCGAATGTCATCAGTAGCCTCTCGCCTACTGTATAGTCAAAAACCTGATATAGCCGGCCTCAAAAGGGTCGGTCTGGTTCAGAAGTTACTCGTTGTTAACCTAAAGGCAGACGCTATCCCAGACAAATGTGCACAGGTAAGCATATCTAACCGGTGGTTTATGTTGAATAATTCTCTTTCTCCAAAGAACAAAGAGCAGGAATTGCGACAAATTACCAACTCGAAGAAACCCGAAATTATAGGTGTAGCGCAGGCATAGTTAACGCCTGACCTATCCTACCACGTGATAGACCCTCCTGGTTACACTGTTTTTCATCAGCGGAGGAGGAGGCGTAACAGTCTAAATTAACGTTGAATTAGGCGCAGCCTTAAATAGAGATCCGACTCTAATGTCACTGTTAAGCCTTTCTGGATAAGTATTGGAACAGCTCGCTCATCACACTTTACCGTCAGCCTCATTCAATACTGCCCCTCCTATAACCTGAGAGAATGCACGGTGCCATCAGATTGGCCACTGCAGCCCGAAGATGTTTCAGGTGAATTCAATCCTAAACACGCGGCCCGCACCAGTGGGTTACCCGTCGGTAGCGCGACGAGTGTTCTGCAGCCTGGTGCAAGCGGTGAGACTCACCGATCTCCTAAACCAACCCAGGAGCTAGAAAGAAGGTTAGCGGCAGTTCTGACTAGACAAAGTGTTACCTACTGGACCTAGCATGGTAAATGTCACCAAAGATGGTGCACCGTTGGGTACAACCGAACACGTTGATGTCAGCTTCCGTCTCATGTGTGTTGTAACCGCCACTCGCACCCTACTATCGGCTGGTACACTCTCAGATAGGCCGGCTTCAGAAAGATGCGGAAACAACTATCTCAAGCCAACTGGTTACCACCTGCGGAGTTTAACACGGTGCATGTACATATAAACCATATTATGTCACATCTAAACACCGTGATAACTGGTACAGTCAGACTGTATGCTCCATGCATCGCCTACAGGTAGCCTTAGCTAAATCCTCCAACGAAGTCTGTAGTGAAGAAAGCGTGCCTTTTGGGTCTCGGTTCTTTTCAACGGAGATAGTGTCTCACACGTGACATAAAAGTTCGTGATGATCAGTGCGATGAAGCCGTAGGCATCAGCCTTAAAGTACTCCCTAAAAGGTTTTTCGAGCACACTGCATCACTGATTGGGTCTACAGCTGCTGTAACATTTCTCGTGGGACCTTCAGTACCCACCACTTCTAATATCGAGGCAGTGTATGTATTACGTCCTCAGAATGCATGTCTGCAATAACTCAGCCGAGATGGATCATATGCCACAGCTGTCGGTTCTACTTGTCCCACGGGCACACACTCTAAATTTCACCCCGGATGAACTTCCGCGGCTTGATGAGATACCCCAAAGTGTGTTGAAAGAATGTGCACGTAACCTGATGAAACCGCCTGATCATTTGTCTCGACTCACATCTTACTTGCAATATTCTGATCACTTGGATGCACGGTGTCGTCTCTCCCATCGACAAAGGCGGATACAGACCGAACGCTGGTAACTTTAGACCGATTTTTCTACCAGCAAGCATGCAAAAAGTAATGGACAGCTCAGTGGGCGATCTCCTGAGGGATCACTTAAATGCCCACTTACTGTCGGTACGGGGCAGCACTGCCAGAGAAAGGTTCACTCACGCATGATCAGCCTACTTGCTGCAGCCGACTCGTGAACGGAAACTGTTAGAAAACACCTCTCAGTAGATGTCTTGTTTTTAGATTCCACGAAGGCGTTGGATGAAGCCGATCAGTGTCCTGTTTAATCTTAGCTTAATCAGTGAGGTTGATTTGTGGCTTAAGCAATACACATCCTGTCGCACACGAATGGAGTGAATACCGAGTAGTTCGCGCCATTCAACACCAAAACTGGTGCTCCACGAGGTTCTATACTGAGTCGTTTGCTATTCCTAGTCAGCATCCACGAATATCCAGATGTAACTCCCCTACTATTATGTATACTGATGATGCGAAGCTTTGGCACGTTTCACTCCATGCTGAAAGTGCGGAAGAATTCTAAAGACACCCGGATGCTTTGCATCTACGGTCCGCGAAATGTCAACTGCTCTTCAACATGCTCAAGCCAAAGGCTATGCACATTCGCCATCACAATAGTAAAACATATGGCATTGGCGGTACTGCCTTAGATATAGTCCACTAGGAGTGCAACTTAGATAGTGTTGTTACACTGGGCATCTCCCTTAGTATTACCGTTATGCTACTGGCGAAGAAAGCCTACAGCAAGCAAGCATTGCGCAGTAGGGTTCTCACAAATTTCCCCGTCGATGCCTTCTCACCGATTCGCAACACACTGATACTGTCATCAGTGAAAGTCACACTCGTGCATGTGCGTCGAACCGGAAGACGTAGCCGCTCTACAGGTCCTGTAGAGGAAGGCCGCAAAGAGAGTCCACTGTCTAATCTTCCTTGTCGTGTGAGGACTGTCCACCAAAACGTGAAATATTTCCCATATAAACATTCCATATTTTCCGGATCACCCTAACAGAGACCTATTCACTACCGTTGATACGGTGAGTTTCAAGGGGCATTGGTATTGGGTTTCCATACCATGTGATAACACTTTATGTAGACCGCATAGTTTTGCTATCCGAGTCTGCTCAATACGGGATACACCACCGGCGACGACTTTACTGACAAAATCAGTGGATATACAAAAGAAGCATCAAGAAGTTTGGATTATTCCAAGATGTTCATTATAAGCGAAACACAGTAGTTTAACAAAGACGTGGAATAGCTTAATTTTTCCTGGATATACGCAGTGAATAACAGACTGGAAATAAATAGGCGGAAAATTGAGAGACCCAACGTATATTATAAGAAAGTCACAGTAAGTCTCGATCAGTGCTAGACGACAGTGATACACGGAAAGAGCTAGAGAGGTTCAGGATCCGACCGTGGAGTGGGCGAGCAAGCCGCAACAGTGTGGGGCACATTGGCGTGCATAGGACGGCAAACATGAGAACAAACAAACGCGGTCACATGCAGCAAACCGACGGAAGGCAAAGATCCTTACTATCTTGTGTACAATGTGAATTAGGATTTTGTGAATAATTTTACACGTTGTACAGCAGGCAGACCCGGGTTATCTCTAGTACAGTACAACTTCGTTTACCTTCACTACTGTCATTTACTCTTCCCTTCCCTACTTTCCCCCTCAAGTTCTCTCTTTCTTAATTTTCATTATAGTACTACTTGCTATTCCATTGCCATTAAACAAAAATTTGCAACCTCCTTAGGTGCTGGGCTGTTGCTAACTGCTTCGGCACTCAATGCAGTCTATCTTCTCTCACCACTCCAGTGGTTTACGTGTTCGAAACAGGCTGGCCATCGTCTGGCTGACACTCTGAGATCGAATTCGCTGTGGTGTCACACATCTTGTGCCACCACTTCCAATCGGAGCACTTTCAGGCGTGGGCACTACGTAAGTACTCTATTCCCAACCCCGCAATAAAGCACTGAAGATGGTGCAGAGTGAATGTTTTAAAGTGTGTGCTCAACTTTGAACTTTTAGGGAATATAGTGCCCAACTTGAATCAGTATCTCGGTTGAAGCCACGACAGTATTACGCAGAAAGATAGGCTGGATCAAAAACGTTTACAACTTTAAAATGAGGGGAAATAGTGGTACTTTTGACGGTTGCAATTATCAAAATGAACTGCTCAAACCAAATGGTCAAAATGACTACGCGGATTTTGAAACGTTAGTCACATTTACATTTACGATATTTAATGTAGTTAGGGAGAATGCTATAATAGGAGCACTAATTATCTATTGGACAGTCGCATCATTAGGCGCAACTCAGACTGGCTACCCGCAATGGGAGATTTTCATAGCAGGTGCACCAACACAAAAGGGATGTCTAACCTCGTCAGTCGCCAAGCCTCTGCTTCGAACACCTTTCAGTACATTACACAGGCACACAAAGAGACATTCCGCAATTTGTTGATCTCCTCCCAGTTAAGCGTACTTTGAAACACTGAGTTCCCTTTATCCAGTTCATCAAGACAGCAAGAAGACATACATTGCGAGATGCAAGCATTTCGTTTATTCTCACCAGTCGGTTACATAAAACATTCAGTTATATAGGTTAAGCGCGTAGCGTCAAAACAATGAAATGAACGAACTTCACTTGGTTTCAATCAGGCTTCACTGCCACGGCAACGAAATTGATTGCGTCAGTACCTTTTGCCAACAAAGGGCCGGTGCGTGACGCTTGATCAACATTGCCTCTGAGA